>WTXL01000304.1:0-22265 GCA_022376525.1 Russula vinacea
CCAGAACACCTTCGGGTGGATGGGAGGTCCTAGGAGCTTCGTTACCGGGGCAAGGACGAGGTCCGATACCTTCTCCTGCATGCTCGTATTCTTTCATCAGCGCAACTCGATTCCACATCTCTAGGATGTAGTTGCCGCTTTTCATCTTCACCTTGGTTCAGAGGGAGAAATCCTCGGATGAGGTAAAAGGTGTAGAGCACCGCGGTCAGGCTGATGAGAGTGTAGACAGCGAGGAGGGAAGTAAGCGAGAGCTCGGTCAAGACGCTTGCCGACTCCCCAGGGGACGATGGAGTGGTAGCGGTCAACCCGGAAGGTTCTAGTTCATCAACTGCGTGAGCAGGGGCTTCAACATCATTTCCGAGTTCACCAGGCGAGGCACCTTCAATGTCGTCGAGGCTTTTGGAGCCGCCTAACATATCTCGCAACCTCTGGACTTCTGGGGTTACATTACTCTCAGTGCCTTCAAGAGGCACGAGCGCTTTGACGGCGCTGCCGTCTAGCTGGGAAAGAACCGCCTGCTGGCTTTCATCGGAAATTAAACGTATGTCAACTTCGCCCTGAGTAATGCCGATGAGGTCAATGTTGGACTGCCTGGGAAATTTTATGAAAAGGGTGATGAACATGGAGGAATATCTGGACAAACTTTGTGCGCTCCACGAATATAGCTTTGACGGCGTTCTGAACCTCGGCGGGCTGCGAGTATCACTGTAGTGTGTGAATACGTGGTGACACACAGCTCAGAACTAACACGTACGAACGGGAGCTATAGGACGGGCGGTAACGACCAGCGCCAGAAGAGAGAAGGAGACGAGCAGGGTATGTGGCATCGTATACGACAAAGACTGGGAGGGGCAGAACAAGCACGCGGTCCAACACAAAAAGAAAAGAACGGATGGCTTTGAAACGGTTTCAACCAGAGCCACGCGGCGCGAACTGAGGCGGATCCCCGTTTACTCAATTGACCATGCATCTTCGTGTCAAACTGACGGGAACTCGCTGCGAACACGTGCTCAAGATATTCCGGCAGACGCGGGCCGATCACGCGTCCTCCGCTCCGAGACGTCACTGCCATAATCCCGCGTCTAATGGCTTCCTTACTCTCTCCTCATTCTCACCGTACCAGTAAAGTGAGTGGGCGCTCGTTTGTCACCTCTGCAAGACGAGCACGTCACGCAAGTAATACAATCCCTTGTGATCGGTCAAACCCGTCTCTCGAACAATGGCTAGCTCCAAACAAGCTTTGGTGTGTGGATGTCATCGATATGCGTATTTGATCCAATGCCGATGTTTTCCCCCAACCGCGATAGTGGGCAACGGGCCATGATGAGACAGTCGAGGTGAATCAGCGAGCTCTCATCGACAAGGTTCTGGCGCGTTATTCCGGAGAATTCACGGGTCAGTCCCGTCTTCCGAGAGTCCACGAGTAGCTCTTTTGAACACTGCCTCGATCAAAACACAGTGTTTCGAGAGCTTCTACAGAACTCGGACGATGCAGGGGCTCGTTCTGCAGAGATTCGGTTTGAAACCGAAAAGTACCTGTCCCGAGAGAAAGGCGACGATACCCAGTCAGACGGACCTGAGCAAGAGGATCTCCCAGACCTGAAAACAGCCGTGGCACGTGGTTTTCTTAGTGTTGACTTGATGAGTAGCTTATTGTACTCTACGATTGCCTGCATAGGTCAACCAATGGACGTTCAAGAATGATGGCATACCATTTAGAGATGAGGATTGGAATCGACTCAAGAAGATTGGTGCCTAGAAATCCGCATTTATCACAATCACCTTCTCATGTTCCGTTAGCTGAGGGTAACCCCGACGAAGAGAAGATTGGCGCCTTTGGCGTAGGTGAGTGGAAGCACCGTCTTGAAACTATCGATCTTTTTACGTGCTGCATTCACAGGTTTCTACAGCTTGTTCTCGGTAACTGAGGAGCCATGGGTCACCTCTGGAGGTACGCTGACGTCACTCTCACGAGCCCGTCACGATACTACTTTTACATACCAGGACAATGGATGAACTTTTATTGGAAGGACAAGAAGGATCAGGTCAGCCATCATTGTACACCGTATTTGAACCTCATGTTAACTAAGCTATCTCAGCTATACGCCCGGCGCGGAACTGTACCCGCTTCAGTAGATGATGTGGTTGATCCATGGACCACTTTTCAAATGACGCTTAGGGAACCTGGTGCTATACCCCCTGCTTTTGATTTCACCCGCTTTTTGGTTTCTTCTATTACTTTCATGGCGCACCTTTCTGAGGTTAGCGTATACTTTGATGATAAGCGGCTGGTCAGGTTGTCCAAGAATTGCGGCGTGTCAAAGGAAGTGCCGATGCTGAAGGGGCTCAAAGTTACGAGCCCTGAAGGCATGATGACTGTGAAATCAATCGAAACTAAGCGTGAGTTCTGTTGCAGTTCGGGAAGAACTTATCTGTACTCCTTCTCTGGCAGCCCTTCACATCGACGCGGAGGTTGTCCGATGGGTGTACACTGTTGGCTCAGAAAAGCTTTCCGCTAGAGCCGATACCTTAAAGACAGTGACAAACCAAGCCAGTGGATTCTTCTCGTCACTCTTCGCTGGGTTCGGAGCGTCGTCGACTCCGCGAAGGACGCCAACGCCAGTGCCAGTAGCGCCCAAGGAATCGATTGACCTTTTGGAGGCAAATTCGTCGGACGTTGTCTTGACCATCTTCGCTGCAAATGTCGACGTACGGCTCAACAAGAAAATGACAGCAGAACTGCTACGTTCGACCAAGAAAAATCCTCCTAGCCGACTACGCTACGAGTTGATATATGTGAGCTCCACTATCGTGAAATGTATTCTCAAAATTGGTTCTTAACTTTTCTCAGACAGGGAAGGACGAATATGATTCAAGTGTCAAAGCGGAGGAGAAGGCGGCGTATGCTACGGGAAGTGTGTTTCAGGGACTTCGTGCTGATCTTGAAGGGTTCGTGGCATCACTTTGAGTAAATGTTATAATTGACCCGTCGAGCAGGTCTGGTTGTGCCCGAGTGTTCATTGTGAGTGTTCATTATTTTATTTTGTGGGGAAATTTATTCCCGTAGGGCCACTCGACAGGACAAACAACTGGTATCGGTGGGCATATGGCCACGCGGTTCATTCCGACAGTAGAACGCGAATCGATCGACTTGGTGTACGCCCTTTCCTATTCTTATGTCCGAACTGATCGATGGATCCCATACGCCTAGTGATCGCAATGTAGCAGGTTAGCATCTTCCTTTTCTTTAGACAATAATTCTGATTTCTTGATTCAGTCTGGAATAAGGAGCTCCTTTACGTCGGAGGTTTTCTCGCGCGCTCTGCCTACGAACTTGAGCTGGATGGCATCAAGAAGTTGTGGGAAGGCGCCGCAGCGGTGAAAGGCCCAGGTGGGCTTCCTGACGAGGAAATTCAGACCTGGCTGCGAGGTCGCGTTCTTCACGCTCTCAAATTCTTTACGTTCCATCATTCCACCCCATCTCCCGTGGTATCCAACTTGATGGAAGCTGCCTTTTTTGCTTGCGCGACTACCCATCCATTCTCAATCATCTCCTCAGAAGGGGTGCGAAGTGCCAGCCAGGTCCACATCCCCGATCCCGAGTTCTCTGGTTTCCTCAAGCGCCTGCCCGTAATCTCCGAGGATATCGTCAACGGTGCGAAAACTATGATCAACGCTCTTCGTGCCCGAGGGATGATCAAGAATGTAACGTTTGTGGACGTACTCAACGAACTTCGCTTGCGCCCTCTTTCTGAGACGGAAACGGTTGCATGTCTCAAGTGGTGGATCGGCGTTACCAAACAAGGGAGCAATCTCAATCTTCTTCAAGGGAGATCGCAGCTCCTGGATGCACTGGTTGTATCAATTACTGGGCCCCTGAGAAGATCATGATGTTGTCGAATGCTCAAACATTCCTAAATTCTAGAGCCGGTGGAGCTATTATTCCGACCGATGGTCCTCTACCAAGTACTCTGCTTCCTTCGAGTATCACCAGGTCATTTGATCCAGACGTCCTCGCATCCGTTTTCCCTTGGAAACAGTTATCTATCGTTGACTGGCTCAAACATGTAACGGACCCGAAGGTGGCTGCTTCCAACGCTGAATTTGATATCACACACTCCGCTCCCTGGGCAGAACGCGTATTGACTGTGCTCGCCCGAGCTTGGCCGTCTTTAGCGAAACCCGCCCAAGAAGATGTCATCAAGATGCTAAGTCCGAAGGCTTGCATCCCAACACCGACTGGCTTGAAGGTACCAGGACAGGCTTACTTTTCTAGCGTCAATTTGTTTCGGGACCTCCCCATTGTTACAATGCCATCTGGAGCTCCTGTCAAGGGCGCTTTGGAGAGGGTGTTACAATCACTTGGAGTACGCAAACATGTGGAATTGCAGATAATCTTCGACAGGTCTGCCTCATCCCTCTCTCGAGTTCGACTCGACTAAAATTTGATCACAGGATGATAAAGACGGGGGACTGGACGACCTTTGACCTTGTCAAGTACCTGGTGTCCATTCAATCAACTCTGTCTCCCCAGGAAGTCGAACGCTTGCGTCAGACATCTGCATTTCCAAAAGAAGGCGCAGGAAAAGAACAATCGGCCACTGGGACAAGTCGGAAAGTCCAACGACATAAAGCTATGGATCTCTACGAGCCAATTGACATCTTTCGTGAGCTTAGTCTACCTGTTATGGACTGGGGTGCCGATAATCGATGGAGACCGGCATCTGATGAAGGCAAGTTCTTGTGGTGGGTCGCGGTCGAAGGCCCGAGTAACTAACTAGTTGGACAGGCAAATTCATACTTTCTTTGGGCTTGAGGCGAGCACCTACCTTGCCGGAAATCATTCGTATCGCTGCCTCCGACAATCCTACCGTGCGAACTAAAGCTCTCACGTTCCTCTTGGACAATTTATCTGTCAAGTATTCCGATTACGACCCTCACAACTTCCGGGATGTCGCTTTCGTTCCTGCAGTTCGTGGGTCGGAGAAAGTGCTGGCGAAACCGTTTGAAGTAAGAGACCTAACCCCTTTGCGAATTCCTTCATATAAACCGATCCATGACAGATATATGCCGGCCCTGAATGGGCAGCACTAGGTTTCGCCGTAGTGGATCCGTCGTTTCATGAGCTTCATGACGGGGCGGCAGGCAAACTTAAACTCAAAAAACACCCCCCAACTTCTGAGCTCGTGACTCTTTTGGAGAGATTTCCACCAGGGGACGAGGCGACAGCACGCCAGTGGTTCGAGGTTTTATCTGGCCATGTTCCAGGTAAACTCTTTTACTATATGTCCATTCGAAACTATTAAATTTATCTCACTCCCCCGTAGATTTCTCTCAAATCGAACTGCGAAAACTCTCAGAGACGCCCTTCGTACCCGTAAAGGCTATAGGAGATAAGAATATCACCAATAGAATACAACCTATGCGGTGCTTCTTCTCAGGTACAAGAGGCTCGGAGCTCCATTCCAAACTTTTTACTTTCGTGGATTTTGGCGCTCGCGCCAATATGTTCCTCGGAGCCTGCGGCACCAGGCAAGAGCCATCCGTTGAAGAGATCGCTCAAATCTTGCTAGCAGATCCACGGAGAATCTACGAGCTCGCCAACGGCCGAGAGAAGTGAGTGTAGATTAACCTTTCAGAAAACGTAGTTCCCAAATCATTTTTTCTCAGCTACCTTTTCGAGCTCCGCAACCTCGCCATGAATAAGTTACTCCTTTCGAAGGGAACGATTATCCGCATGAGACGGTCGAACGTGCTTCTTGGATCTCGCCGAGTGAAGAAAGACAGCGGTAAAGCTTCGGGTGACGGGGATGAAGACGACTGGGACTTTCAAGACGATTTGCTTCAGCCCAATAAAGTAGCTATTGCGGATGATACCAACGCATACCAACTTTTCGGTGATCGCATTTTCTGCGCACCGCAAGAAGATATCCTAGAAGGTATCTAGTCGAGTTATTTCGAGCTTTCATCCATTACTCATTTATCATTAGAACTATACCATTTCCTGGGTTCTCCACGCCTGAGCTCCCTAGTAAAGGAAGACTACAGGACAGCGGGTGAAGTGCCCTATTCGAAGATCGGCGCCGAAACCAGACATCTGATTTTGGAGCGTCTCCCTCTTTTCCTTCACGAACACCCCCTGTCCCGCGCTAAAGTTCCGTTCAATTGGCTGAATGAGGAGAAGAATTTCATCGTTAAAGTATTTGGAAAACTCTTGGTGACCAAGTACTTACACCATGGAGATATCCGCGAGTCCGAGAGTCAGGAGGCGTCCGCGGTCGCTAAACGAGAGGGCAGAGGGCCGATCGAACTCTGGCTTGCTGGAAACACGCAAGTGGACATGTATGAGTGAGTATGTCCGTAAATGAGCATCGCCGTTGTTTGATGTGATGAGTATCTAGGGTTTCGACTTCATTATGTCGTTACATATTCGAGTCACCCAAGGTCAATGACTCCCTGTTATTCATGACCATCCTTTCTACGGATCTGAAGGCCCTTAAACGACGGGGATATAATGGTACTTCCGCTACTACCTTTTGTCCTCCTTAGGTGGCTGACTTGTTTGTTATCCATCGATTAGTTGACAGGATTCTACGACAACAGAAGGCCGATCGCGAAGCGGCTGAGAAGGCGAGAGCTGATGAAAAGGCGAAAGCTGAGGCAAGACTTTCATTACTCTCGAAACCACCAGAATTGGCGGCGCAAGATACACAGAAGACGAAGATTCCGACTACGCAAACGAAGCTCCCGTCGTCACCCGCAACCGGTACAGCGATAGCAGCTCCACCACCACCACCGCCACCGCCAACGCCCGGAAGTACCGGTCTTGAGCAAGCATCGAAACGCTCGCGCCCTACGTCGGCAATTCAAGAACTTGGGCGCTTTCTACGCCCGAATCGTTCAGATGTTTCCTCATCACAAGCATTCCAACCGCCTTCTCCTCCCAAAAGTGAAGCCGCGTTGCCTCCATCGAATCCAGTTTCTTCCAGGAGAGATGCCTCACCACTGCCGAACTCAAACGTGCCGGAAGGGCCATCCTTATCGGCAAAACCACGGTCGTCAAGACCAATCGTCCGTTCTCAGCAGCCAGGCACTTCTATCACCCCGCTGAGTAACATCGGTATGTCACTCGAGTCTGATATATCCGTGTTTTCATCTCGTGCTCCATTCTATAGCCAATAATATCGACATGGCCATAAAGGCATGTGCTCCTGAGAAGAGTAATCTACTCCGGAACCGGGAGGAGATGCAAATGGTGAAAGAGTCGCTAGACGAGGGATACTGCGATGTTACTGGTAGGACTGGGGACCTGGACCTTGTCGGCAAGTATTCAGCCTTGTCGTGTGATTTTCTTTCTTATCCCTTACGACGTCCAATCCACAGGTAGCATGGGTGGTATAAAGGTTTTTGCGGGGTCAGGTGAGAATCTTCTTACCCAAATTGAACCCAGAGACTCAGCGTCAAATCCTCTTATCGTAGATCTCCCAGAGCGCGAGTCGCTCATCAAACGCAAACGCGATGTACTCGCTCGCTTCCTTCATGTCCTCAACCCTCTTGTAGAGGTCTACAAGATTCCGCAGACGAGCCTGCACGTTTTCGCTGATCAGGAAGGGCAGCTTGTCGCATTCAATAGAGGCGGCAGTTTGTTCATGAACTTACGATATTTCGAAGCCTGGCGTACGTCTTGTGTTTTCTGCGTTTCTCCGAACACTCGATCTTAGTTGGGGGCTTGTTAGATGACCGTGATGTCCAACAAGGCAATTACAGCAAGGCGTTGATATCGTGGTTTGTTTTCGCAGTGTTTCTCGGTTAATCCCCCCCTGTTTGACGCCATTTCCCTAGGTATTTCACGCTTGCACACGAGATCGCCCACAATCTCGTTCATCCGCACAATTCGGAGCACGAGTTCTATTTCTCTGCTCTCTGCGAGGCACATCTTGTGTCTCTGAGCCAGTTACTGCCTGATTCATGACAAGTTACAGATGTTGATATAGATTGTGGTACGGCCAGACGGAGACGTATCTGTGTATGTAGGAACAACGTCGGAGTTTTTTCTTTATGACAGGCATGAATGCGCTCGGCAACACTTACTCGTCTGTGATCTCGCTTCAGACCTTATATAGACATGTTTCTAATAATCTGGTGAGCAGAGCGCGCACATATATGAGCCCTCCCTGCGCATCGCGGTGATCAGTGCCAGTGGAGTGAGAATGGGTTTCGTTGTGCTGCGTCTCAGGGAGCAGCCGGCTCAAGACGAAGCTCAAGACCTTCGTCCCAGCAGCATTATCATACTTTGGCCACCGTACAAATTTCCTCTCTTATTCACAACTGTGGTACCCTCATAAACGACACAGTGTGTTAGACGAGTTATCACTCTGCACTTCCGCGCACGGGCCGTTTGACGCGCTGTACATGTTACGTAATCAGATGTGCCGGCACGTGACGAGCTGCGTGAGCGTGCGCGTCGTCGCACCGAGCAAGGACAAGTCAACGATAACTACCATGGAGTGTTCGTTCGCACTTACAGGGAAAGACTATGTTATCATCGCTGCGGACACTACGGCAGCGCGCTCTATCGTAAAAATGAAAGTCGACGAAGACAAGATCAAAACTCTCAGCCCGCATCTTCTAATGGCCTACTCTGGAGAGTCAGGTTCGTCCACGCGCCCATACACCACATCCACATACTTCGATCTCGATTATTATTTCTCCACCCCCTCCGCGCGCGCATTGTTGATCGATCGATCCGTTGCACATACACAGGTGACACCATCCAGTTCGCCGAATTCATAGAGCGAAACATCAGGCTCTACCACATCCGCAACTTCCATCCGCTGCGTCCACAGTCGGCCGCGTCGTGGATACGCCGGTCGCTAGCAGAATCGCTGCGCTCGAGCTCCGCCTACTCGGTCAACCTCCTCATCGGCGGATTTGACACGGCTGACGAGTCTCCGCACTTGTACTGGGTCGACTATCTCGGCACTATGGCCTCGGTGCCTTTTGCCGCCCATGGATATGGAAGTTATTTCGCGCTGGGTTTATTAGACCGGTGAGTAAAATTATCTTCAGGGAGATTTTGCCGGTTTTTTGTGCTTCTCTCCCCGTTTTCCTCCCGTCTGAGCGCGTGATACCGAGGGCAATAACGACGGCTAACTCAACGGAACAATTTAGATATCACAACCCTGACGGAACGTTGGAAGAAGGCCTTGCTGTTCTTCGACGGGCGATAGATGAGACTGCACAGCGTTTGGTAGTCGCCCCAGGAAACTATATCGTAAAGGTTGTAGATAAAGACGGAGTACGGGAGATCAAGCTGTAGTCGTGTAACTGACTTTCAAACTGAACATCATGATACGTACGCCAGCGTTTCTGAGAAACCAATCACCGGGGTTTATTGGGTCATGGCCCATGGGTAAATAATGCCGTCTTTCTTCACAATATCTTTTTTTATGCCCAAGATCATGGCCATTGAGAATATTGAGATCCCAGTTTCGCAACAAATACTTGATGATGATTGCTAGCCCGTCAAAGGCCCACAGAGCACATCGCTCTAGGTTTCATAACCCAAATATTGGTCATATGTTCAGCGAGACATCCAACGAAAAGCTAGTAGACCCAATGCAAAAAAAATGTTCGATCTATCTCAGGCCGATAGATCGGCAGTCAAAGGATGAGGGAGGGTAGAGCGCGTTGTTGGTTACGTTAAGCGTGTATGCCCGGAAGGACACCCGTCCCCCGTTTTATAACTTCCACACCCGACGTCTCCTCATCGCCCACGCGAACGCACACACGCCAAACGCATACACTCCCAATACCCACATCGCACGTCCATTCGAGGCATACATAGTCCGCATCGATAGGTTCACTACACCAGTCGCCACGTTCGCCTGAGGTGCCACACCCACGAGGACATTCCCCGCATAGACATAGATTAGCACACATATACTTGGGGACAAGAGGGGGAGGGGAAAGAAACGCACGAGAAGGAAAACGGCCAGCGAGTTCCGGTTGACAGCTTCGAGCAAAGGGGGCGCCGGCATAGGGCTGGGCCCAGACGTCATTACTGGTGCGCAAGCCGAGTCTGGGACATCATGATGCTCATTGTCACTGCTAGGTCGGCGGACGACTTTGAGGCCCGAAACGGGCGAATACGTGCTCTTGGAAAGTGGTGTGGGGAAAAAAGCGAGGTCCAAAAGCAAGTAGCAAAGTAGGACGCTCGTGTTGTACGCCGCTACCCACGCGATGTATGGCAAGTTTACCTATCCTACTTTGTCAGTCACTCGGAACCACGCGATCGAAAGGGGAAAAAAAACGTAAACGCACGAGACGGCGCGAAACGTCAGGTCCGCCGATATGTAGATATCTGGTGATGCCGAAAAGCGTCCAGTAGATGACCGCATACGAGAAAAGCACCGTTGCCGTTTTGTCATTTTCGCGGTGGACGGGCACAGACACCCGATGTTGGGATGTGTTTGTGGAGGAGCGGGCGCGTGCACCTGCGTCGCTGTTGCGGCGTCCCTGCACGGCAGCCTGCTGCCGGCGGAAATAGGAAGGTGAGTGGGGTATTATAAATGTCCCCGTCGACAAGCCGAGGAGGTGTATCGCAAAATAACCTGATCCCCGGAATGAGCATGCATACGGTCAGGAACCAAAAAAAGGCAGGCGGATACTACTTACCCATGAGGGAAACAAGGCCTTCCTTGTTGGCACTGATCAGGTTTTGACGTGCTGCGTTGAGGACGTAAGACGTCATCCCAAAAGAAAGTGAGAGTTGGTGCGCTAAACCGTTGAGAGAACATGAATAAAGGGGCATCGTATTTGGCTATATCACGTACCTGACGCTACAATAAGCCCGAGGAGTGATATCGGCATGTTCGTGATGAGTGGATGCAATAAAACCCTTAATACTGGTATCAGTGCCAGTGTCAGGAAGAAGTTCCAGTGCACGCCGTATTCAGTAACATGTTCCTGCATCCATGGTCAGCAGCATATCCAACTTGAAAAGGAAAGCAAACTTCGAACAACTCACCGGATATTGTGTGCCCTTCACCAGCACAACGCGGAGCAAGCCAAGCACCAGCACAGGCAGGGATCTTTCTAGAACAGACAAGATCTCCAACGGGAGCGGGGGTCTCGAATCCGCTGGAGAATTGACGAGTTGTATGACTGGGATTGCGGAAACAATTCCTTGGGAAAATACAAATGAGCCAACGCCCATGTCCATCTACTGATGCTTTTAAGTACCACAAAAGGCTGCAAGCACTGAGGGGGAAAGGAACGCACGAATGATACCCCATAGGTCTCGCATTTGGCTAGCATGCGGGGAAACACAGGAAAGTCAACCGCGAGGATCGCGAGCACGGTCACGATCATCATATGCGCGCGGTATGTACTCAACGCGGACAGACGTGTCGTCTCGGGCTCTTCGCCGGACGACGCGCCCTGCCATGCAGGCTTGTCATGGTATGAACCCGGCGCGTGACGCGACACGGGTGATGAACGGGGAGAGACAACGCCACCAGAAGGTAGCGGTGTACCGGACTGGTATGGCGGGAAAAGAAAGCATATGAACGCGGTGGGAAGAAGCAAGACGGCGGATAGCGTGCCGGGGCGACGAGCGAAAAGGGTCATTGAGAGGAGAAGAGGGATAACGAGGAGCAGCCATTCCGAAAGGAAGAGAAGGGATTTCGGTGGTGGCGAGCGTGAGCGGATGGCGGAGTGTAGTGCAATAGAGGCCTTGCGGTCGATCGTGAGCAAATGTAGTGGGTAATACGAGCGGATGCCGACATACGAGGGCAACGAGGGCTATCATGTTGACATGAGCAACTGTAGAACCGGTCATACCGGAGACAAAGGCCTCCTTTGAATGTTTGTAGTCATTTTTGTGGACCGTTAACACCATCGAGAGGGAAACTTGTTGCGCCGTTGTTCGTCGCAATCGCGTATTGCCATATTTGTCATAAGTCGTGTTACGCGAAAATAACATATATTCTGTGCCCCAGAGTTGCCGAGGCCATTCAATTAAAATCTGGCCCTGCACCGATTGAGTCGAAGTTTGTAAATTTGCGACAATATCGGGGGGAAAAAAGGTTGGGCCCAACAGGGGTTCGAACCCTGGACCGCTCGCAAAGTGTTAAGCCGAAGCATGACCCAAAGCGAGCATCGTACCACTAGACCATTGGGCCGCGAATGATGGCAAATGTAGTGATGATGTGATCTAGCGCCGTACCAGAAAGGGAGGATCGGCTTGTTAGCGCTCTTTCATCATCGACAGAGTATGAGGTTGTGAACATCAATGGACAAGTTTAAGGCCCTCGAACCCGTTAAACTCCACCAGGAATCCTCAAGTAGCTTGCAAAGGTTTACACCCAGGTCCTCCTCGACACCCCGTATTGGAAACCTTCCTTCCTCGCTTCACTTGGCCATCCTGCAGTTCATCCCAGTACCAGATGTCCCTGCCTACGCACGTACAAACCGTGCCCTCGCTCGCCTTGCTGCCTCTGAAGAGCTTTGGGAGCACCACTACACTCTTTTAGGCGTCGACAGACATGGATTTGGACCTGTACTGGATGAGCTAGAGAATCGCGCGCAAAAGGAAGTGTCGGAACAGCCTCCGACCCTTACCGTGGACGTTGCAGACGACGATTTCGGTGACTTCGCGTCTGGATCGGACACGTTTGGCTTGAAGTCGACACAAAGCGGATTCTCTACCTCCTCCCCTGCCGAAGTGGGCAACTTCAGTGGCGGCAGCACGGTGATGCAGGGCACGAACGTACTCGGTGCTACTTCATTCCGCTCTCTCTACATACGCGCGCACAAGCTTCTGAGAAACCTTGCCCCAGCATTACTTGAACCCCCCCACCAGATCCTTTCTTCCCTTTTCCCACCCACGACTGCATCCGCCCCTTCCCTCACGCTGTTACATCGCTCCAAGACGCTCCATCTTCTTCACCGATTTCATTCCCTTCTTGCACCCCTCCGATCGTCACCGTCCTTGCTGTCTGCCCTCCGTGCTGCCTCTGACCGGTTCGATGCTACCTTGCTCAGCGCCTTCGACGTTGCGGACGGCCGGGCCGATGAGGCTGGTATGCGCGAGGCTGCTGAGGCGAGTTGGGAAATCTGGGATCCGCACGAAATCGGAAGCGGGGCAGTCGCGGAATGGGAAATGGGGCGAGTGTGGGGTGAGAAACGAGAAATTTTCTATGTCACGAGCTCGCACAAACCCCTTGACAATTTCACGTATGTAATGCATTTGCTTTTTTATGCTGCGTGAGGCTGTAGAATAACGACATGCAGCGCGAAGGGCACTTTAAATTTCGATCCGATGGACGCTTTCATGGGGTTTGTGCTGGACGCGCTTCGAGAGCAAGGCTCCCGGGCTGTACGCGTGTTCCCCCCTGCCGCTGGCGTTCTCGTGTCATTTGCAGATCGCATTGCGATGGAAGTAGTATGTCGTTATACCTCGTGTTTCTGCCATGCTCCCCCGCTCAACCTGAAATCCCCGAAGGTTTCTGAATATGTTACACCTCTTCTCACGCATGCCCGCTCTCTTGCGAACGGTGCCTTGTTCTTGAAAGCAACTGCTGCCTGTTTTCGGGAAGCGTGGCGAATCGTGGATACCCTTCTCGAACTTGCCAGCCAGCGACATCCGCCTAGCGCGGAAGAAGAAGTCAGCAAGGCACAGGCAGAGGACGTCGTGTGCGTGTTTTCCCATAAACATTCATTCCGAACACACCGAGAGATTTCTCCTTTTTGTCCTTGACGTGGATGCGTGCTGTGATCGATCTGATGCTCACATCGTGACAATGGCTCCGCAATGACAGGTACCGGATGTTCGAACCCAACATGGATGAGTACCTTGATGAAGAGATAGATTCCCTGAAGCACACTTTTGAGCAGACTTGCCGAGATTGGGAGAAAAAGGTATTGCCCATTTCGCTCCACCCTTCGTACCTAGTCTCCTGAGCTCATCTTAGACGCTGGATACACGCAGACGAGCCTCCATCCCGATGTACTGTCACTACCAACGGCAGAACAGCCCACATTTCTCGCTTCTTCCTCCCCTGCTCATCTCAAAAGCAATGTTCTTTCGACTTTTACAAACCTCCTTCTCATTCCGGTTTCCATTGTCCCACGCACTGTAGAGACTGTCTCGGGTGCTGCCGTTCATGGCATCGCGATGCTTGACCCACGGCGGTGGGGCGGAGCGGGGCAGGAAAACGGAACCGGCATGAGAGAGGGGTACACCAGGGGAACGGATAGTGCTAATGTCGTCCTCTGGGAGGATGAAGACCATCCCGACGCCACTAGCGAAAAAGGCGACGACATTGCGACACCTGCAACTACTTCCTCCTCTCCACAACCTCAGCGACTGCATTCCTACGACAATCTCCAGCTTCTTCTCTCCCTTGATGTCACTCTCGAGCTGATTCACGCTGCGAGGGAGTCCCTCAAACGTTTAGAGATTTTTGCCCATTATCCTGGAACTTACGGCGTCCGGGTTCGGGAGACAATCGAAGAAGTGGCAGGAGAGCTGCTAGGCGTGCTCGGCGAACGACATGTGCGAAGCGGATTTGAAGCGTGTGTTGTCGTTTTTTTGTGGGGCGTGAACGGGTTCACTTAATTTAGTCGTGCGATAATAGGGCTATAACACAAATGCGGGCATATCAGCCTCCTGCGCTCTCTGATTCAGCCTCGGACGCGGAGAAAACTGCACCAGCGTCGACATCTGTTGCACCATTGGTGCAATTTTTCGAACTTGTTCATATCGGAGACATGATCCAGAGCATCGTACAGGTATACTTTAATAAAGAGCTGGTATGCTACGCATTCCCCCCTTTACCATTATCGATGTTCAACCAATCTGATTGTGACGCGATAGGCCCCCCACGTCGATCTGACGGATTTTCTGAACCCAGTTGTTAGAGAAAAGAAGCGCTTCGAGAACCTACTTGATGATTCGGTCGCAAAGGGCCTGAACGCTGGCATCGAGGTCCTCATGAACCAGGTCACCATTTTCTGAGTTTTGCCTTGGTTGGTTGGCTGGCTGAACGTTGTTCCAGGTGGATCACATCATTACGGCTCTTACGCCCCCGAGGACATACTACCCGCCGGAGGAAGCTCCGCTTCTTCTCGGACCTTCAAAGGGTTGCACGGAGGCAATAAAATGTCTGGACGAACACATACGACTTCTTCAAGGGAATGTTAACCGAGAAGTACTGGAGGTATTTGAGGGCGAGGTTGGCGTGAGGCTGATCGGGTAAACAACAAGCCAGAAGCTCTCGTCCCATTGACAGCAGGTTAACACAGTTTTTCCGTTATGAAATCCAGGATTTTGCAGAAGCAGATCAAGCGGCAAATTATTTCTCTCAACGGAGGCTTTCAGGTCATTGCTGATCTGAACGCTTATCACACCTTCATTTCCTCGCTAAAGGTTAATTTGGTGTTCATCTTTCCTCTCTCTATCTCCTCGTCTGACACGTGCCCCCATCAGATTCCGTCGCTGACATCTGACTTTGCTAACCTCAAAATGCTCGGCCATGTGTTCATTGTGGAAGACGCAAAGGACCTTGCGCAAATCGTCCGTGACGTAACCCGTTATGGTGGTGCATATCGGCCCGAGGTGAGTTGCTACAACATGAATCTGACGGGGTAATACGACTTACGTTCACCTGCATGACAGGACGTTTACGAATTCATACAGAGACGCAGTGACTGGAAGAAGATCGAAAAAGTTGTTGATAAGACCATGTATAATCTGAACCTTAGAGAAGATTGTGTCATCGCCTGACATGCCAGGAATGATACACTGCCCCCTCACTGATCCATGGGGGCCGTTGTAACAGCCCCGACTGCCAACTGAATTGCAGATCTAGCATTCGGGGGTAGTTCGCACGGTCGGCTGCCATCGGCGTGATCACACTCGGCACCTGATCGGCCCCGTATTAATATCTTCCTGGATCCCAACTGGTAGGTGTTTTACAATATGTTATGTTACGGAAGCAGCCATCTAGCTAAGTCCCCGTTGTCCGCGGGTACCTATGATTTTCTCCGACAACGAGATCGCTGGGCCAGTGGGCGGAGGGAGAAGCAAGTGATTCTCGGTTTCAAAAGGTTGACTACCAATAGGTGCACCCGCGACGCGCGGAGCGCACGAAGGAAGCCCCGCTTGGGTTTACTTCCGAGTTGTGGGGGGACCCCGTGTGAGCCCTCATCTGATGCGGGTTGTGCAGACTCACGCCAGGCTCCTTCCCATGCTACACTGGGGTGTGTGAAGGTTAAAACGTTTTCCAAGACTGACGCCCCGGATTGGGATGGGTGCTGTACATAATCAGTATGTCACCATTGTCACCTGTTGAAAGAAGCAGGACTGGAAAGAGAGGGCATCACTGGTCCAATCCAGGCGTGATGGTGTGTGACCCTGAAACCTCTTGACGGCTCCAAGGGGCGAAGGAACCTTGAGGACCTCAGGATGTGAAATTCATATTCGATCCATCGATTCACTGGGCTCCCCTGTGGCCCGTGGTTATGATATCTGATGCTCCACAGGGGTGATGCAATAGCAATTTGGTGGCGGACAGAATGATAACTTGGCGACGAGTAAAAGCAGAGATACGTGCGCGCTGCGAGTTATCAGCATGGTGTACACGATGTTGTCGTTCGCCGTGTAGGCATTCCTCATGGACGAGCGGCTCCCTTGACGTTTTAATCAGCGTCTGTTTAATTGGCCCATCCCCATCGATCCTACAGCTGTGGTCTTCGTAATCTTATGTAATGAGGGAGCCCAGGGACTTCTCCACACGGAGAATGGGGCCGACGAGGATCGGCGCATGTGAAGTGGCGTGTCCGGTGATGCCGCATGAATGACCCCGATAAATTTCCAGATTCCACTGCGGCAATGTGTAATAGCGGCGGGGCTTCCTCTTTGTGTGTGTGTGTGCAACTGATGGGGTGGATAAACTCCAGGAGAAGCTGGATGGGTGGGTGATTGATGCCTTTAATTCAATGGAGTGATGCGTGCACCAACGTGTCTGGCGTCCAACCAACAACAGGCATTCATTTTGCGTCCACAGATCGGCTGATGAGACGAAATGGATAACGATCCGCGGAGACGGTTTTATCCAGCCAAGCCTGGGAGAGAACAGACTGAAATCCCAAGCGCTGCAGAGGAGTGCCCGGCGACCAAACAAACAGCGAGACTGAATTGGAAGGATTTTCGCCTTCGGGCAACCTTATATGTGACCTACCGAGAGCGTGACCACGACGGTGTGGCGCGCGAACGACTCTGCCCTTTTGCGACTTCGGAGTTGGGCACAGAGGGAAGCGTCCGGGTTTCGCTCAGCCTCTCATCAAGGCGTGTGCATTACCGGACAACATTCCTCACGGGGCGGCGCCTAGCAGAAGCGCAGACTCAAGGGAAGGAAGGCGTTGGACCGGAAGGAAGAGCGGGGCTGATCGCGCCTGTGTGTGTGCGATCGCTATCGCCATTGGGGCTAGGGGGGTAGTGTCACGGTCGGGTGGCCTCGGGCTGTGTGACGTGGAGAGACCGGAGAGGAAGGGGAGTGTGTGGACGATGTGGTGGCAAACCGGATGCGGGTTCCCCAAGTTGGGACGGGAAGAGGGTCAACGTGGGATGAACCATCATCGGCGTCAGCGCAAATCCCTTGGGGTGTGCATCATCTCCAGATCTGATCAGCGCAGGTGGGGCTTCTCTCCACTTGCTCAGCTGAGCGGAGCGCGGCTGCAGGAAAGCACATGATACAAATGATGCGATGCAATGCGATGCGAGGGAACGGCGGCGGGGCATATGATGCGGGCGGTTAGGCGGTTGCAGTTTATTGTTATTATTATTTTCGGGAGGCGAGGCGAGGCGAGAGGGAGAGGACCGGTCTGCGAGTCGAACTGGCTGGCGTGGCGTGGCGTTGTCGTGTCGTGGCGTGGTGTGGCGTAGCGTGCGTGGCGCTGAGCGGGGGCGAGTGTGTAAGTTAATATAAAGTACAAGTCGTCGCCTAGCGAGCGCCAAATATCGTTTCCGTGTATCTTCTTACCCAAATGACGCGGGCACTTCCGTCGGCCTCATGTCGCGTCCATGTAGAACTTTCGTGGAAAACGCCACGCCAGCGGGCACTCTCTGGGCAATTATAATGCCTCCTCCGAACGGGGCGCTCGCAGATCCCTCGCTCCCCCTATATAGCGCCCTTTCCCTCTCTCTTTCCTTGCTCTCTCCTCCTCTCTCCTCCTCCTCCTCATGGATCGCTCGTCTGACTCCTCACGCCATCATTCTGTCTCCTTGCCTGGCATCCGAACCTTATTCCCCGGTATCATATCTGGGCAACGCATCTTCCTTCAGCCGAAAACTCATCTACTACCCTACTAGATCATCTCTTGTCTACCGGCGGCAGAAATTATCATCCGCAACCCACCCCTACGCGCCCTTTTAACGTATGTGCATCCATCCCGCTCTCTCCAATGTCGAGTCAACCATCGTGTGAATTGTAGGACCCGCAGTCGGTCCGCCCACTGCCCGGCGCAAGTGACCATCCTGGCCCAGCAAGCCTCGCGCGGCCCATTGACAGACGACTAACCGTGCCGCCTCCCTCCGATGGCTATCGCCCCATTGCACCGCCCCCATCTCTCGGATACCCCGCCGCGACCACAGAGTCAATGAATACCTCCGCCTCACCCCGCTCCTCGCACCAGCCCAATCGGCCCTCGATTTCCTCTTACCAACCCCCACGGGAAACGGCGCGGCTTCACCCCGTCGGCTCGGTGCCATTGCAGCCTCGGCCGTCATCGCCTTCGTCGACCATTTCGGAAAACGAGAGTCCGGGTTCCGATGCGTCGTCGCAGGGTGACCTCAGCCCTGACGAAAGCTCACCCCCGATCACTGCTGACAAGCAGTCGGACAGCGGGAGAAGACACGCCTGTCCGCACTGTGCCAAACGCTTCAACCGGCCCAGCAGTCTCGCCATTCATGTGAACACACATACGGGTGATAAACGTGGGCAAATTTCTTTGGTGCTCTTTTCATTCGCTGTGCTTACTGTCCCCCTAGCATTCAGATGTCCGTTCCCAAATTGCGGGAGAGAATTTAATGTGAACTCGAACATGCGCCGCCATTACAGGAAGCACCTCAGTTCGGCGACCCCTCAAGCTCCCAGACAAGGGTCGTCGTTCTATTCTTCCCAGGGCTCGCCAGGCCTCGACATACAGATAATACGATATCACGATCACCAACCAGATACACACCCGCCGGACGCCGGACCCAGTGTCCCGCCCGCCGATTCGTCTTCCGATGCAAGAGGTCCTCGCCCAACGAGCACTCGATGGCGGGCTCTTTAAGAGCCTTCATGACGCCGTTTTTCCAGCCCTTTGAGCGTATGATTCTCGAACCTGATGAGTCGAGCGGACCGTTTGTGCCCCCTTGTTAGTTCTGTTCTGGACTCACCCATGTAACACCGGAATCACCAATTACGTCTCGCTTTCTCTAAATCATCACCTCGCCGCTTTGGGCACGTCGCCTTGATCCCCTTTAAATCCATCAAATAGTTGTGACTGCCCCTCCGTGGTCCTTGGGAAATGATGCGACGACATGACAGCCCCGACCGACCAAAAAAATTCTCTTATTCTTTCGGCCCGGCTGTTGAGAGTGTGTATTACCTGGTCACACTCGTAGCCCCCTCCAAGAAGAGAACGGCGATGGGCCCTTAGCCACGCCCCGCCTTGCGACTCGCCTTGAGAGTGGCTGTATGGCAGGCACATGGCGGTGCCCTCTTCGAATCCGGATAGACTGACCCCTAAAGTTGAAGGAATCAACATCAATATCAACAGCGACATACAGTACATGCTTCCTTTCCTTGCAGGTGTTATCGTCCTGTCATCCTTCTCAGTGGCAGTGAGCAAAAAGAAGCGCATTTGGGAGAGTGCCCCAATTACGCCGCATGTACAAGGATGCTACGTGGCTGTCCCCAGGTGCCGGCAGTGTGTAAACAGTGTGTGCTACTCTACCTACTTGACCCCCCAGAACATTACGCTATCGGTTCTGTTCTTCTTCCGTCCGAAGCACATCAAACAAACAGAGTGCGAGAGGGAGAGCTTTTTTTTTTTTAAAGTTACTTTTTTACTTTGGGCGTGCGTGGGGACGCGCGCGACCAAATGCACAAAGTAGGTTTCAGTGGATTGGATGTGGATGGATCGATCCGATCCACGTTTTTTCGGGAAGCTCTTTGGCGTCAAACCCGGGCTCAACTTTACTCTCTGGCTTGTGAACTCTCGGGACCTCGGCTGTCCGCACCAAGTTCCGGGTGATCTATTTTTCTCTGAATTTTCTTCTTTTTATTTATTGTCATTTATTATTTATGAAGCCCGAAATTTTTTATATCAACTGTTGGGAACGCCTCGCCTCGTGGGTGGGAACGGTTCCGTCCACCCCGCCCACCACCTTCCTTCGAAATCTCGCATCGAAATATTTGCTTTGCAATTCATGCCTGGTGGGGTTATATGCCTGCACAGGGGCCCCGGACTTGTCCGAGGGTTGGATATACGTATCACGCCGGGAAAACAAATTCCTGACAGCTATACTTGCCATGTCATGCGCTCACACACACGAAATCTTTTCACTTCTCTTATCGACCCCATCAACCATCGAGCGTATGAGCGCCTTTTTTTTTTTCGAAAGCTGGATGGATCCACATTACTCCGCTAGCTCCCTACAGTAAAGGTTACTGTACGACCGTACGACCGTGGGGACACGTGTGAAATTTAGCGGCGCAAACGGACCGCAGGTGGGACATAACATGTTTGCATCGGGTAAGTGGAGTACGCACAAGGTGAATACGACTGTACTGTACGCGCTCTCGGGATGATTACTATTGATGTGGCGCTTCCCTCAATCACAAGGGACACATGTACAGGGGTCTGCTTGGGGTCCTCGCCGCCCATTACTGTTGTGTGCTGCGTGTACTGTATATCATCGAGTCATCATCATTATTAACATTACATCCGGGATTGCCTGCGCCGCGCGCGTTCATCATGACATGACTGACTACTGACTGACAGCACTGCATGCCCCTACTCAGCCATGCCGGTATCGTTCTGTGCCGGGTGCTGTTCACAAAGCCGTTCCCAGAATAGCGTCGGTCGGAATCTTCTTCCATCATGCCCTTACGTGCTCGCTGCACCCCCCATATACATACATCCGACCGATTCTTCGTCGAGCTCTACTAGCAGTGACAAGGCCACATACGGCCATACCAGCACGAAGCCTGAGAACGATGGAATCACGTGTGAGAGTGCGATGCGATGCAACCAAGTTGCCATTGCGTTGGATCTCGGACGCACTTGGTCCGCTGCCCTAGTAAGTGTGCGTGCGAAAGAAACCCGCTCATTTACCTCAACTCAATCAACTCCCCTAAAAAAAAAAGATCTGACCCGACCTGAAAGAGAGAGAGAGACGACGGTCCGCCAAATAGTAATTCGGAAGAGAGGCGGCGATTGCGATTGAGTAAACTGACGCAGCGCCGAACCGCCTTCGGTCGGCCCCTCCCTACATCATACCTTCTCTTACTAGTACATTACAGCTGTCCACCGTGACCTGACCTGACCTTCGTCGCCGCTTCTTCGTTCGTACAACCAACAGTAACTGAAAAAAAAACGCTCTCCGCCGATTGCCGGACTGACTGGATGGACCCTAGAAGATAATAGCCTAACCCTTGCTTTTACGCACTTGGCTTTAGCTCCTGCCAGCCCAGCCTAACCTAAAGGCCTCTCTTCCTCCCTCCCTCATCTTCCCTTCGATGGGTTTCCGGATCTGTCTAGGTTGGGTAGTAACCCACCAGGATGCCGTGCTATACGGGCGGTGCCGTCATGGCACGGTCATGCTGGTGACCCACCTGAAATCTTTGTTTCTCTTTCGTCCCCGAGATAGACGATGATGATGCACATCAACATGTCATGCCACGGCCACGGCCACGCCACGCCACGCCCTGCCTCGATCTGGTGCAGGAACGGAGAGACTTCAGTTTCTGATGGATGGACGTCATAGGTTCTCCATCCATCCCGGGCCCGTCCCCCAGGTCCTTTTTAAAAAAACGGGGGGAAGTGGGGCGTACGTGCGTGCGTGTCCGTGTGTGAATGATGGCCTGTCTGTCTGCCTGTCTGATTGTCTGCGGGTGTGAACAACTTTAATCCAATGACTCGGAGAGCAGCAGCAGAGTAGATCACACATTCCGCAGGCAGTAGCAGGACCCCACACCCACTCTCCTCCG
>WTXL01000305.1:0-22126 GCA_022376525.1 Russula vinacea
GACAACTAATCTCACATCCCGTCAGCTCCTTCTGAAAGCTCTTGAAGACAAGATCCTTGTCCTCCTTTCTCCATCTCTGCGCCTTCGGGTCTGAGCTTATAAACCACTTGATGTAGTTGACGATATCTTCTTTTTGTCCACTTTCACCATGAAGGGAAACCGTATAAGATGCCAAAGGTTGGAGAACAGTTCTATGTCTACTTCTGGTCTGCTTGTGATGCAGATCGAGAGGTGTGGATTTCGCAATTCAGATAGCCACTTTATAAAGCTTCAGAACTTTCTCTCTTGGTGATGGAGTATCAACGCTGTTAGGACATTCATCGATTGCATCAAGGATGATAAATGTCGGTCCTTGATCCTGGAGCGACAGCATGCTCTTTAGCATCCTCTCAGTGCATCTTCACTGGGTTCTTTCGAACCAGCTTTATGTGTTGAGTACAGGCGTTCAAGGACTCCGCAAAAAGTGTCGGACTCGCGGATAGCTGAGTGAGTATAGAAGAAAGTGCGCCACGGACATCTTGTTTTGAGGAATCCCGAAAGTCGAAGTAGAAAGGGGCGATGGAAGCTAATCCTGCCTCGCTCATTCGCATGATCTCTTCGATGACAGTTGAGCTAGTTAAGCTTATCAGTCATACGAAAGGATAGGAATAGTATGGTACGTACCAAAGAACTGTCTTTCCTGACCCTGCTGCATAACCGAGTCTCCATTAGAAACCCCGAGAATGAAAAGGGAGAAACGCGCACGTTTACCGTGGATCCAAAGCAGCGAGCCCGCTCGTTTCCATTCAGAGAACGTGTTTCCGTGGACAAACCATTCTGCGCTTTCCTCATAGTGGGCATTGCGTGCAATGTTATGGTTCTTTGACGGATCCGGAGGAAACAACCACCGTCGAAAGTTTTCTTGTAACTGGTCACCTACGGAGTAGTCTTAGCCGTCACCGTCGGCAATGGTACAGAGAATTTGTACACACGTCTCGATTTGTTCATGTCACTTGCGAGTTGCTGCATAATTACTGGTACTGCTTTAAATAGCAAAAGCGCATCCTATGAGCAAGACACACCGAGAGTTTGATGGACATCGTCCATTAAGACGCTTCCCCCTATATTAAAATAAGACAATCAATACAACACGGAGAACCAGCAAACAAACTACGCGCACCTTCCATAACAACCTTGATGTTCTTATAAGGCCGTACACGAGTTCCAGTGTCTGTGTCGCCGTCGTTCGAGCTTCCTCTTGTGTCAGCCTGTCCAATCTTTGTAACACCGCCTCCACATCATTCTCTCCAACGAGCTTCCTTCCAAGTTTCTCTGAATCTCGTTGTGTTACTAGATATCTGTCAGGGAGGAGGATAGTCCTCACTCAGTCGTCCTTGTTTGGCCTGTTGTATCGCAAGAGAGATGGTAGCGAGCAATTCGATAAGGATCTTTACGATGATCTCGGTCATGGCGGTGGTGGATGGGATCTTTGTATAGATGTCGAGGCGCCTGAGGAAGGACTCGAAGGATTCGAAAAGGTCAACAAGTGCATCATAGCTCGTGCTAACATCTTTGATTGTCTGATGGACGCCACTTGTGTCATAAGAATCCTCTCAAGTGGAGCCAGGTAAAACACATACGCCAAGAAGTATAGCGAGTCCAGCGAAGATTGCATTCGCTGGAGGGAAAGGCTGAGGGGCAAAAGGTATCATGCTGCGTCCGGGAATGCCAGGGGAGGACACGTACCAAACCGATAGCCCCACTAAGCACGGCACTTGTAGAAAGGGAATACAAGACATTAATAGTCCGTTTTAGCCACGTCATAAGTTTTCCATCGTCTCCTCGAAAGTCACGGAAGGCCTGTGCTTGCTCTTGAAGGACATCGATGACGGAGTCGGCAGATTCGCAATTTACGAGCTTGTCAATGATTTGAAGTTGAACCAAATTGGTCCCTGCTCGCTCTCGAATTCGCTCAGGGCAGTTTCAAGAGTGATTTCAACTCTGGACAGGGATTGGTAGACATGACGTTGAAAGAGATGGAACGTGGCTGTAATGGAGGTAGTTGTACAGCAGATAGCCGCCCAGATAATCGGATGGGCGATAGGCGCGCAAGTTGGATGGGAGAAACCTGTATCGGTCCGTAACAGCGTTTTGTACCCCCTTTCTCTGCTTCTGCTTGTTATACACAGTATACGGCCCTTGATCATATCTGTAGAACAGAAGAACTGAGGAAACGTGACTGAAACGTGCAAAGGTATACTAGGGTGCCCCGGGGGCGTGGCAAGGTCCGACCGTTTTTGGGAGGAAAGTTGGTTTTTTTTCTTATCACAATTGTGTTAAACAAAAAAATGTTGCAAAATCTGAATATTGCGGTTGGTTTGACAAACGTTCCAATTCAAGTTACAAGTACATTTACAATTCGTAATAACATGCTGCCGGAATTTTCAGAAATTCTTTTTAAACCCGTCGCTCTTTTATCTGTGCACGACTTCAAACGTCGGCCTTGTGCTTTCCTTTGGAACTCGTGGATGGGGCTGTGGGGGCACTTGTCGAGATGCTGTAAATGGCGTCGCGGTCTGCCCTTGCAGTGTGCGAAGGCTCTGACCGTGCAGTGTCAAGTCGAAGGAGAATGTTGAGGAGTGAGTAATAAGGCAAGCCAGACTGGGTTCGCAGCACGAACGGGAAGGCGACGAACGTGACGTGTTCATCGTCCTCGACTGAGTTCATCGTGGCAAGTGCCATTGAACATGATGGAGGTTGCACTGTGTCGAAAAAGGAATTTAAAAAACGAGAACGTGCGCGGCACAAGATGACACTCACAAGGAACCGGTCACGTTGCGGGAGGGAGGGAAGGTGATTGTGCAAGGACACAACTGTATTGTTTCAATCTGAACAAGAGAAAGCGGAAGTGGGAAAGGGAGTGAGGAAGAGGCAACGCACGAGTCGACCAGGTCGATATTCTTCATGCACAGCAAGCAGCGCGGGCAGTTGCGAGGAAGACAGCGGTGGATGTAGCAACAACACACCGTTTTCCGCAGGATCACGCACAGCTCATCCTGTGATGAGATGTGTAACCCCGAGACGGAAAAGACGATGTGCGGAAGAGATCGCACCGTGCGAGGTCGCGCGTGGTGCTCGAGAAGAATGGCATCGAGGGCAGGTTTTTTGGGGGTCGTGCAGTCCTCGAACATGAAGGACTGTGTGAACGGGTATCGCACGAGGAAAACGCGGTGGAAATGTTCGAGAGTGAGACCAGGGGTCCTGCAAACGACACCAGGGGACCTACCAACGACACAGGGGCCAGCAAACGGCACATCACTGGTGACCGGTCCGAACAAGCCGGGGCAAAACGGAGTATAGATCCGACCTCGGCCTTCGGCCTCCGGTCGGAATCACGCGCATCACGTGCAATATATGGTTACGATACGTTGGGAAACAAGGATGTGCTGTACGACTTTGCGTATCCCCATCCCTGTTTCGCTTTCTCACCTCTATATCGCACTTAGAATAGAAAACCGTTAGAAGACATGCTGCGGGGCGGTCATGTGGAACCTGGAATAAACAGCTCACACCCAAGCTCACACCCGCAGCTCGTACTTTATTCTGCTGCGCAAGTGATCGCAGTTCCGAGTGCCATTATATATGATCGTGGCCTGACTAAAATCGATGTCGACTTGTGCAGCTCTCAACAATCACCAGACGCGTCTTTGGCCGCCATCAGGCCCAGTCTGCAACTTCATCGACATCGACCTCTCCAATGACCGACAGCGACGTTACTCTCCATTTCCCTCATGAAAGGTAAGGGTAACTCCAATATGTGTCCGCTTTCGCTGACTGCCCGAATTCTTCTCTTTTCAAGTGACATGCATGCGTCCGTATTCTCTGATGTATTTGCCCGCGTCGAATCTGGATTTAATCATGACCCTAGTGTGCGTGCTGCGGCCATTTCCGCGATTGATAAAGAAATATGTGGACAACCTAAGGAAGTAGATGAGCAACATCTCCGCTCTCTGCTTACGCGCCGCAATTCCCTCGCCGCAATTTCTCTTCTACCTCCTGAGGCTCTTGCGCGGGTCTTTCACTTTCTTGTGCTCGAGGAACAGAATCCGGGCTGGATCAGAGCCACGCACGTGTGCTGCTTCTGGGGTCAAGTCGCGCTGGGCGATTCGTCATTATGGGCCACAATCTCGGGCATCCCGACCAACACAGAATGGATTCCTGAGATGCTAGCTCGCGCGAGGAATGCGCCGTTGGACATCGACATCGACCTTGGCGAGACATCAAATCAAGAAGTGCTCCTCATGTTCCCTCCACACCTCTCCCATACTCGCGAACTTCGCCTTTATAGCCTATCTATGCTTCACTCTGACAGCATTCGAGGTATATACAGTCGGGAAGCCCCGGACCTGGAACATTTCGAACTCGGGGTTTCAGAAACTTCCCTCATCGTCTTCCGGGACATTGGTGGGACAACGTTGTTCAAGGGGCAGGCTCCGAGGCTACGGACCCTCTTCCTCACCCAGGTCCTTATCCCATGGTCACTTATACCTCGTGGCCAGTTAACGCAACTGACAATAGGCCTCTTCAGAGAGACATCCATTTTGACGTTCCTTCGCATCGCGATTTATATCAGTTGATCGATCTCCTGGTCCACTGTCCAGAATTAGAGGTCCTCGTCCTTGGGTGCTGCTTACCGCCTCAACTCGCCCAATTCCCGCATAGTCCAACAATCCACCTTCCTCGCCTTTCCCGTTTGTGTCTTGCCGGGTCAAGTTCCCGCATTACGAATTTGATGAAGATGCTCAAACTACCTTCCTCGACAATTGTTCATTTTCACTGTGTCTCCGATAACACCCCCACCCACAACGACCGCCTCTTACTTCCTGTTGTCACTGCGCAGTTACAAAGTCCTGCCAGAGCTGCCCCCATCGAGTTTAGACGCCTCAATGTTACCGTCAGCCGCATGGACCGTGCGTTAGAGGTGACCGCATCGACTTCCCTTCCCACATCGAGAACTCGCCAGTCCCAAGACTTTGAAGGTGACATGGACGACGACGAGTTTGTTCTATCGTTCGACGGGCTGCCCGAGCTTGGAAACTGGACAGACCTTCTTGAAGGAGTGTGGAAAATGCTGCCTATTTCAAACCTCGAGTTTCTTTCTGTCTCCGCTTTCGACATAATTGACTCCGTGAATTGGGTTGAGCTTATAAAACGCTGTACGAAAGTCACTACGATGCAGGCCATTGGGCGCGGGACAAGCGGCCTCGTGCAGGCCCTCACTACTCCAAAGCTCACAAATCCGAGGCGCGGCGGGAAAGGGAAGAAAAAGATACGTGGTACCAGAGATAGTACTCCGGCGCAACTGGCCAGGAGTACTGCCTTACATGCGGACGCGCCTATTTTCCCGAAACTAGCGTTTCTGTCGTTAAAGAGGCTGGACTTCGCCGAAGGCCAGCCCCCCTCAGCACCCTATTCAGCGTTGTTGAGGAGGGCCTTCGACAGCGCAAGGTGGCGTACAAAGCGCCGTTGAAGATGCTCCGCATCGATAACTGCGCCATCAGTGCCAAGCGTACGAGGGCTCTGCAAAAGCTTGTCCAGAAGTTCCACTGGGACGGAAAAGAGGGCTTCCTCGATGAATTTGAGGACTTTGGCGACTACGATTCAGACTCGGACGAAACTGGGGAATGGTGGGAAGAATTTCTCGTCGGAACCATGTGAGGAGAGTGTGTGGGTGGTAGGTGGGGGCAGGCGTGTGATGGCTCTCCCTACATTGGAGGGTGCTGGCGTTGTTATACGATGCGCCAGGTGCAGCCCACGGCTTTGGTATCTTTCGACTCGCTCGCTTTTTGGTCGACATCCACACGAGTTTGTGTTGCGTTCCTAAGTCTAGGAGAAGATCGTCCTTTGTAAGTAAAATGTATGATACCTGTTGTATTCATTTCTATGTATCCTCTACCTAACAGGGCGGGCAATTTCAGCGTAGCAAGGATTATCGTGTTCTGGTGAGGTCGACAGAAACTGTTTCTGGCGAGAGAGATGGTTGAGGATAAAGTAGTCCCACTCGGGGACAACGCTGTGTACTACTGGTAGCAGTTGTGTCGTAGGAAAACCACGAGGTGCTAGTGGCAGCCTGAGGTTCTCGCGTGTCGGGAGATGACCAGTCATTTCAAACACACCTCTGGCTTGAGCCAGCTAATACTGCGCAGCGCATAGTCCTTGAGACTAAAAGCCAAGATCGGAGTGTACAACAGCGGCAATATTATAGTAAGACCTGAGTTTCCTCGTCACTGTATCGTAAGCTCCGAACATATATGGCACGTGTGGCCCAACAAGCCGCATGGCAACACGCATCTTCTCACTTGCATTATGCTGGTATACGGCTTTCTAGGTTCGTCACTAGAAGGCATTTCAACGAAGCTGAGCCCAAAATAAGACGGCTACGAAGTCATGGAGCGCAGGTGTTCCGCGAGCAGTGGTTTAGATCGAGTAATAACCTCCAACACCTTATCCAGGAATTCTGGCGCTCGCCATGAAGCCACAGCGGGCGGCTCTGAGCTCTCGCACCGCCTTATCAATATGCGAGCCCTTTTCTCCCTCGAGCATATTCCCCAGCACACGAGGAGCTCGTCGGTAATGTAGGACGGATAAGCGTAGCCGGAGAAGATGCCGCGGTCTTGCGCAGCCAAGTCGCAGACGAGGTTGAGCAGCACTTGCTGCGTCCCAAAGAATACTTGTATTTCTCCCAGTCGGATATGATGGCCCTGAAAGTGCCGATGAACAGCGCGATGTAGGGCTCTTTCGACGAGGATATGGATAGCAGTTGTCTCAGGGCGAGGAAAAAGACCTCGACGGTGAACCCGAGTCCGCTGCCATGGCGCAAGTCATGTAGCCGCCAGAGTTGTCGTTCCATCAGGTGTCCGGCCAACTTTGGTCGTGTGGGGACCTTTCCAGGGCCTTTAGGCCCTCGATTGTGGCACTGCATGGTTCAGAGTTACGCCCTTCGGTGATATCGCGTAATTTGGGACCAATCGAGCACAAGCTCTGGAGTCGCTGTCGGGGGAGGATCAACTGTGGTTTGACCGAAGCCGAAAACAGCTCCAGGGCTTGGCTCAGGGGCGGGCTCCGTACGGGGAACATCAAACTGGACACCAGGCAACTGTCCAGTCAATTTGTGTGTGACGCGGTCCATCCCGTGCTGGAGATCAGAAATATTCACGTCCTGCATGCGGTCAGCCTCGAGTTTGATGCGTTCCAGCTCGGCTATTTGATATTTATGGTTGCAGAGGATCTCCTTTACTTGCTCTTCTGTCGGGTTTGTGCCCCGGGGATAAAACAACGCCACATATAGCTCCCGCAAACACTTCCACGACTTGCCAAAACTTTCGTCGATCTTCTGGACATTCCTGAGCGCCCTTTCGTCCACAGTGCCATAGTCGCTTTGCAACAGCGCAAATGACATAACGGCCCATGTTGCATGCATCGTCAACCATTCATCATTCAACGTCCTTCGGATGGCTAGGATGAAAGACAGGTCCAACGCATGACGAACAGCTGATCCGACCTGCCGCAGTCGATTCAGAATCTTCTCAACATCGCCGATTTCGCTGAGCAGTTTGCAGATATCTCCAAACCAAGCCGGTTCTGCGTTGGCATAGAATACGAGAGATGCCGCTGTCTCGACGCCTGCGCGTGTGCGCCTACGCCATGATTCTTCATTGGCGAAAAGACCATGGTTGTTGCACGTTTCCAACAAGCGCGCGACGCGGCTGCTGAGCTCGTAGAGAACATTCTCTCCGAGAGTACGTGTGTGGGCGGAAGTAGAACGAATGTGAGAAGGGTACAGAGCCATCTGGTGCGTCTCCACGTCGGCGGGTAAACCTTTGGCAGTACGTATCCTAGCCAGACGCGTGATGGGGTTAAGGAGGCTGTGAATGGTGCTAATACGCGATGAGGTGGGTCAAGATATGACACAGGGACGGCCAGATTCACAGCCTGGAGTGGTCTCGTCGCTGGTGGTTCCAGTCCGAGTCTTTGTTAGAGTGTTCATCTCCCTTGGCCTCGGCAACCCTTTTCCATACTTCTATACCCCATTCGGTATGAAAAGAACCGGGGATCGCCATTGCGAAGGATTCCATTTCTGCGTCTTCCGTAAGATTGCTGACCAACCATCGGATTGCTCGCTCATCTCGGCCCTTGCGCTTCTCTGTTTCCTCCATCGCAAGCTGCATCTGCCCATCTGCCATGTTCGAGCTCACAGACTTCAAGACCCCAGAAGAAGCACGGTCTTTGTACCTTCGGCCGTGCATCTTCTGAGTTAGATACCAAATGAGGGCCGAAAATGTATTTTGATAGGGCGATTGCGGATATATCACCGGCGCAAGCATAGTAAAGACGTAGATAAGCCCGCAGAGAGTGATGGGGATAAGGGTATTGATTCCAACGGCCGTGTTGATATCCAGGACGAAGTCGCCAAGCCTATAAAGAACAGGAACAGGGAAATGTGGACGAGACCTGGCACAGCATCAGCCATGACTGGCATGTACCATCCGTGGGAGCCATCATGCAAATACTGACGAAGTCGCGCGCTCTTCAGAGGATGACTGTATCGCTGGAAGACATGCATGTAGCCCCGAACCCACTGCTGAACAAGTATCGCAAGGAGTGCCGCGGAAAGACTGAATACCAGCGCAATGAACCAGAAAGCGTTCACTCGGATGGCAGACGACAATGGTTTGAAAGAAGGGAAAGGGGATGGGGGATCAGAAGGGATGATGACTTGTGGCGCAAGGGAGGATAGCTGACGGGAGATCTGGTTGAGCATCGCGACGTTCTGTTGCAAGTAGTACACTGTTTGGTCTGCGGGGCTCGCTTGCAAGTTCTGCTTAGTGTCGATTAAAAATGAAGTGAGAGTAGCGGAAAACAATCCAGCCTATTGAGCTGTGCATCAGCGTCCCCCTGGCGGTCGAACAGACGGGAATAAAAACGAACGAATATCAGGACACCATCCATATCGTCCTTCAACGTTTGAATGCGGGACTGGTCATGGCTCTTGGCTTCCTTTCCGTAAAGGGTCCACAGCGCATTGGCGCTGTCGTCAAAATCACCTATCATACGAACTTCTGGGGCTTCCTGGTGAGAATCGTCCCCAGAAATCTATCGCCGCGAGGTGGATTCTCGCCGAACACTGTTTGTTTCATTTTTTATCAGATCGAAAAAACCCTCCGCTCATTTTCGGGGAGAATACATACAACGGTCAGAGCGTGCCTCGCGTCGGGCCTGAGCCTGTTGCGCCTCCGAAGCCGCCTGAGTTTCCGTTGTTGGTGTCGGTGCCAGACTAGAGCCATCCTCACGCTCGGACAGACGATCTTTCCCCCCATGAATTTCGGCCGTCCCTGAAATGTCAGTACATAGATATGAGTCTGGAAATCAGTGAGCGAAGTGATGGTGGGACGCACCAAATGCCGGCGAGGCGGTTAGATGGGCCTGGGTGTCAATCCCAAGACTGGCAGGCCCGGTCCTTGCTAGAATCCAACAGTGGGAACCACCAGCACAGGTGCCGCGGCGTAAGGAAGGAATGGGGAAGGTGGTGGAAAGATACGAAGGGGTGTCGGCCAATGGTGGGTGAGTCAGATTGGTTGCCATTGGTGACGGTGGACGAGCGTTCCCCCAATGCAGCCCCATACAGTACTGTATGGTGCCTTTTCCCGCCCCATCTCGTCCTTACTTGCCCAATTAAACCTACTGCGCACGTTGGCTATACGATAGGAACGATCAACAGCACGAAACATCCAGCGATAAAAAAACGTTTCGTCTCACCCACAGCCACGCACCACCCGGTAGCGGAGGCGGATCTCCTGGCCGCGTGACGTAGCTCATGGACAAATCCCAACGTCCAAAAAAGATTCTGGAATCAACAAGTCGACGGAAAAGACCATCCCGCGCAAATACTTGCTGTAGCATGCTTCAAAGATCTTTCTCATGCGGTCTTTTTGGCCTCGGGACAGGCAGCGATTTGTCTTATGCGTCCGCTGTCTGTCCATCTAGGTGAAATAAGAAGCTATACATCGAGGTGCGAAAGGCGAAATTATGAATCCTACAGTGGTATGTGTATGCGTTGTATGCGTTTCTTATTCCGGAATTCCGGACGGACTCCCGGGACCCGGGACCCGAGGTTCCGAGGCTGTTGCGCCGGCGCCTACAGCGGAACTGCCCAAGGAACTGCCTCTCAATGCGATGGCATTTGTCTCAGATACAGTATAGCACAAGACCGAACATGACCCTTGCTTGTTCGAGCTGTGCCCGCCCTGCCAAGTGGCTCCTGTGCGCACAGCTGCCGGTTGTGCACTCTGCTCGGCCCGAGCTCACAGGCCTCACCTCCATCTGAAACTGCACTCAAGCTACACGGCTACAAATTCCAAATCTTGACAATAATTTAATTCAACTATACACACTACAGTACGGGTTCATCAAACCCATCCGCGATCGAAGAATATACATAAGATGCAGGATTGAAACATAGATCATGCAACTGTTTCAATATCTATGTTGTTGGTTATTGCTCCTTGGAGAATGCCACGGCCGCGCAAGGCCTTGTAAAGACGGGTATGTAGATGAGGTATAAATCTACAGTCGCCCATAAATACCACGCGCATAAACGAAATGGAATACGAGTAGTGCTCATTGAATGTATCCCGGATAATCACCAATTGACCCGAGTAGAAAGAAAAAATAATAATCAAAAAGCCCAGAGTCAATAACTTACTGTACAACCTTCGAGAATGATGATGAAACCTGGGGTAGGGGACAATTGCGGGATTAGAAATTGTTGTTGTATTCCATGTCGTTTCATTTCCGAGGAGCCACCTGAGGCCCGCCACTGCCTCCTGTACCAGTGTCACCGCCACCACTGCCACCACCACCGCCGCTGCCGCTGCCGCCGACCAAAGAGCCCGATGTGCCAGCAGTGACAAAAGTGGATGTGGCAGAAGGCGAGCTGCTAGTCCAAGACCGGGTCCACTCCGCCCTCAAAAGGTCTCCCATCTCGCTCACATTGGCATTCCCTCCCGCACCCGCGCCCGTACCCACAAGAAGCTGCTCCGGCACATCACCCCGCCTCCGCGGAGGGCGCGGCGGGGGGTCCTCGCGCCCCAGTTCTCCATGTTCCGTCACAGATGGGAGCACCTCGTTCGGCCCGAGACTATTACTGCGACTGCGCGGCGGCGGGCCCACTGACTCCGCCGCCCCAGAGGCACTTCCGCTCAAGCTTCCTCCGCTTCCTGGGCGCGGCCCTGGCATAGGGCGCGCCTGGCCCCGCGCACGCAGGGCGTCCCGGACTAGCTCCCCGAGCTCGGACGGCGTACGCAGGCGGTGTGTGCTGTTACTTCGGCTCGGGGGTTGGCTTGTGCTCGCGGCCTCGAATGAAGCCATCGTTGCGCCTGTAAGAGGGCGCGAGGACGCGGCGGATGATGTCGCGATTGACGCGGATCCCATGCCGGCACAGCCATTGCCGCTAAGGAGCGTGGCGGAGCGGAGGCTCGCGAGTTCTCGCGAGCCCACCGACTCGATTGTCGGCATGCGCTTGATGACGCTGCCGAGTACTGCGATGGACTCCTCAGAGGGCACCTCGCGCCCGAACTCGTCAATAGTCATATAGGGCGTGTGCGTGTCAAGAACATGGTGTAGGGGAGGTGTGCGCGCGTCTCTGTCGATTTCCGTGTTGTATTCCAAGTTCCTAGCTTCCTCGAGTTCTCGGGAAACCTGATCGACGAGAGCACGGAATTGCTCAGCGAATCCTTGCAAATCCCCCTCCCCGGCATTGGAGGCGAGTGCCGCATGCCTTGACGAGCTCGATGCCGCATGCGCGTCTCGTGAGCTTTTCGTACGCCGCAATGACTTTGGTGGGGTGGCCCCGGACTCGGCCGATCTGTGCTTCGACTCTTCCCCGGATAAGGTAGAACTTCCAGAGGAATCGGGTCTTGCTTTTTCTTCTTCATTGTGCTCCTGATTTGGGGTGTCGCTGAGCTCGGGTATGGCTGCCATTCGACTAGATAACGAACGCTGCGGGAAATCACCGCTTCTATGGACGAAAGGGTGTACGACGGGGGAGGGTCGACTAGGGCCGTCACCTTGCGGTATCTGTGCTATCTCGACAGGGTCCACCTTCCGGACGTCCTCAGGACGATAACTGGGTGGCCACCGGCACGCCCGATATCTTCTCGATGCGATATAATAGACGACCTGCGAAGCTCGTAAATGAGATTTCACAGTGACCTCATCAGTAAATGACGCACTGGGGCAATAACCGTTAATGCCAACCGCAATATGGAAGCGGTGAGCCAAACTCCCCAGGCAGGCGCATGAACGACGCACTGCCCACCCACCCCAACCCAAACAGCGTCGACGTCCCAATGACATCGGCCACGCAGGCTCAAGTCGGACCCAACATGTCTCCAGACGCAAACAAGGACCAAACTGACAACAGCTGGTGCGATGAGGAAGAACGAGAGGAGTAATAGCAAAGCATGATGGAGGGATGTGCGCTGGCATCGTAGTTGAGGACGTCGCAGAACAACCGATATGGCGAGAGCGATCACAAAAAGGAGAGAGAGAGATGAGGAGATGCCAAGGGGTAGTGCTGCCGATCGACGGGCATTGCTCGGATAGATCCCATATGCGATGAAGTAGCGAACCGTTGTATAGGTTGCCCAAGAACCTATGTTCAATGTTTCAGATCATCCCGACCACAAGAAAAGTCAATGATGACACACCCATAATTGACAACAGTATGCCCTGGAGTAGACCCCATCGGCGTACGCGTCGCGCATTGGACCTCTCCCAATAATCCTTCGCCTGCGATCTAGAGAAAAGAAACGAGACAAACATCAACATCAACAAACTGAACCAAGAGAAATCCGAGGGGGTGCGACCCTACGTACACAGGGTCAGGCGGCACAGCATGCCGCGAGGTGGCTCCATCCGTTCCGGACCGTGGAGGAGGGGTTCGGTGGGGTAATGCTGTGACTGGGACGTGGTGGTGAACGTGTTCATAGACAGCGATGACATCTGTCTCGAATGGTCTGAAGGGGCCATGCGGCTCCTTGAGGAGGGAGGGAGAGATGCGCCGTCGGAGGGGCGCGGGACGTCCAGGGAAGCCATGCTGCGGAAAGGGGACAAACAGGACGCAGGGCGTGCCAGTATTTTTTCTGCCAGCACAGCCTAGGGTTCAACTTGCTTGCTTGCGGAGGCGGCGCGGGCGACACGTTTTCGCGCGCGGACAGCAGCGGCGGCAGCGTCGTCGACCGTAACAAAAATGAGGGGACGTCGGTGGTGGACGTTAGCGTCAAGAAGCGCGTCCCAAGTGTGCACGAGCCGCCATTCTCTCGTCCAAATCAATGAGACAGTCGCATCAGAAAAAGGAAAATGCAGCCGCTTACGTCATGATTCAGGATCGCGGAAAACGGAAAAATGAGACAGCTACGGCCCACGAGACGAGACAGCTCGGCCCACGAAAGGACTAGTGGCCTTTTGGGAATGCAATAGCTACATAGATGGCAATTAGTACCTCCTTAAGGAGATGCGCCACGAACATGCGCTGTGGAGGGTGTTGCAGAGATGCTTCGAAAGCCCACTATCATCGGGGATCGAGGTGGCATTATTCCAATTGTTGGCGTCGGGTAAATCGTCTCAGGAACCCGTGATCGCTCGCACTGCCAGCCGTCTGTCTTTTCTGACAAGAACGTCGTCCGAATTGAACAGCTGTGCCGACAAGTGGCTTGATGTGTACGGTACATTGGCCATGACTGCCATCCATAGCCTTGGCAGGGTACAAACGTATCTGAAGCGTTCAGGCCTGCGACGTTGAGAACCTGAATGAATGTATGTTCCAAGTCGATCAATCAGCATCATTCATGAGCAATTTGAATAATCAAGCCACAAGAGTTTATCCGCACTGTTTTCCCATGAGGATTTCGTACTTTTCATGACCGGTGGAGCCGTAGAAGGCGTTATTCAGCACTGTACAGTAATGCCGGCGATGGCAGGTTGATAGGAAGCCTTGACCAAATATGGATGGGCACCCATGCGTTTACCGCCGGGTGATCCCCGGTTAACGTTAACGATAACACATCTCAATTCACGTTGCTAAAAGTACAGGATGCGAGGCATGACATGAATGCTAAGGAAAAACAAGGCGTGAATAATTGATAACAACAGAAAAGAGGTCTCATTTCGTTGAAACACTCTCGAACAAAACGGCCATCTCATCTCATCTCACGATAATGCATCCCACACGCCCAAACCCGTGAACAGCAATCCTAACCCGACCAAGAATCCGAGGTACGCCACTACGTGCACACCGACACGTGGCAAAAATACGGGAGTGTGGAGCATCGATAGGCTCCAGTTGACGCCACATACGCCGAAGAACGTACCCCAGAAAAGGTTGTTGGTCCAGGACGGCGGAATCGTCCTCATCACTGCATATTCCGCAATCGGCGGCGATGCGAGAGGCGAGGTGAGGTACCCCGCTGATAAGAGCAAGACGATGCCGAGAGAGAGTAGTATCGACGCAACGCGCAACAGCACGACACGAACACAGGTATGCACTTCAACTCACGGTCAGCGACCCCGTTTGGCAAAAAAAATCCAAAAACTCACGACTGCCGGAAACCCATAAAGCTCCTCGAGCTCCTCGCGCGCTTTGAACGCAACGAGCGCGTCGAAATCGTTATCGATCTCAAGCTGTATCTCCGCATCGTCCGCCGCTGCCGCCCACGATGAACGAGAGAACGCCTGTTGCTGCTGCTGCTGCTGCCGCTCACCCACAGGTGAACCAGCAACCTCTACAGCGGGACCGGCATCCTCTCCACGACTGAGGCTCTCCCGCAGCCGCTCATCCGCGACGCGCAACGAACTCGTACTATCACTCCCGCCATTGCTCCCACCATTTTTCGGCGGGCCCGTCGTGACCGCCGCTGCCGCCGCAGACCCCGCCGACGCCACAAACTCGCGCGCATCGCCCTCGGGAACGAGCACGTCGCGATACAAAGCGAGCGTCTCGTACCCCTGTGCGATGCCCGCTGTGACCTCCGCGAGGGACCAGCCGAGCGCGAGCCACCACACGCGCCGAAACGCGGGCGCGCTGAACGTCGCTGCGCCGCCTGGGGTCACGAGTGCTAGCATGGGGAAGGCGGCTGTGCGGAGCGCGTTGCGCAGCACGACGTGCAGCGCAGTTCCGAGTGCGCTTGTTGCCGCTGGGTGTGGTAGTAGCCAGCCAGCAAGGGTGAACAGGTACGGGTGGAGGACGTGTGAGAATGTGAAGAGGGAGATGGAGAGAAGAAGCTCTGGGAGCGGGGTTGGGAAGTATGGCGCGTGCGGTGTTGGAGGTGAGTGCTCGGTCCTGATTAGTGGCGGGATCAAGGCAAAGAGGAGCCAGACGAGGAGTGATGTGATGGGTACGATGGTGTAGACTCGGACAAGGTGTTCGTAAGACCCTGTGTCACGTTAGTGGACCCATCTAGCGAGTGCGACGGATGTAACGAACCAAGGTAGAGCCCCTCTTCCTCCAGTAGCGCTTCCAAGTCTTGGTCGTCTACCTCTTCGGGCACATCAAAGAGGACATGGCCACGCCGATCTGTCCCGGGCTCATCACATTTAAGTAGGGATAACCCACCAATGGACTGCCTCTCGATTGCACCATACGATTGTCTTGTTCCAACGGTGTTCAGCGGGCGAGTATCGATATTTAGGGAAGGCTTCTGACTACTCGGAGCAGGCTCTGTGGATACCATGGGAGATTTTCCCTTTGACTTTGAGTGAAGGATCAGTACAGCTTTTGGTCTAACGAAGCCCGCGTCGCCACTGACCTCTCCCGCCGACCTGGACTTGAGGAGGCCTCCCAATCGACCAGTACCCATTGGTAGGAGAGAAAAGAGGGAGAGGGTTTATTTAGAGTGGGGAGAGAGTATAAGAATTTGAAAGAGTGGACAACGCCATATAACGACCGTTGCTGAGTTCGGCTGCTCGTTGCCCGGACAAAGCACGAAAAAAGTGCGTGCGACGGCGCAAGTTGCGCGCAAGTCTTGCGATCAGGCAGCTGACCCGGAATATGCGACCGCCTTCTTCAGGGTCGAGACTCACATGCGAGGGGAGGACCGCTCGATGTGGCGATACATTATTGACTGACTGTGCCCTGAAGTACATAAAACAACACGATTCTAGAACGAAAACAAATATCCCTCGGAACCGTCACAGGCGCCGACAGGCGGAGACACACGTTCGAGGTCACTTGAATCACTTTGGGCGAAACTTTAAGTTCACGATCAAGCCAACCTTCTGTAACAGAACAGAACCAGAACCATCCCAATCAGCGTGTGTCAACAAGCAATTGCAAAAAAAAGCCAAATTGAAAGACAAGGACAAGGGTGTCATGATAGACGGGTTCAGTGCTCGATGCATTTCAACTTAGTGCCGTGCTCTCAATTCTTCCCCTTCTGGAGGAATTGCTAACGAGCACGGAACGTTCAGTCCGCCCATCGAAAAAAATTCATCTTGCAAGCAAAGTTCCGACAGCAACGAAGAAGGACGACTCACCCTTTCACCCTTGAGCGAGAAGAGATCCACACTACCAAAACCTGAAAGCTGGGGGAGAATGCACGTTTGTCAGTTTATCGATTGGCTGAAACGTGGCACAGCGGCGAAAAAGAAGAGGCTGGTTCAGACAAGGCTGAAATCAAAAAGGACTCCACATGGTGATTCGGAATGTGGTAAAGTATGGTGTAATGTTGAATCATCACCAGAAACCAGAAATAAAAAGGCTGATCCCGAACTCACCTGAAGAGAAAAGCCAACGAAAGGATTGCGTACATTCGCGCGACCCCAACACTGCCTGCGAATCTCACGTGATATCACACTGATGACTAATCCGGTGGAAATCAAACAAGGCAGTGTGATGGAGTCACCAGTCACCTCGGTACATCAGGATTGTGAATAATATTCATCTCTGCGTTCTTTTACAACCTCCATAGGCCCACACATGCAAAGCCTTCTCCGTTGGAGCATCGAGAATTCCAGCAGCGACGTCGCTTCGCCCCCCACGCGGAGGACGGATCTCGATCCCGGAGTCATCGATGCGATCCTGGGCAGGCCAGACTCGGAACTGATGAAGGAGGCCCTCGCGAAGGCACAGGATGCGTCTCTCGACGGGGTGCCCGGCTGACCGCTCTGGACGATCTTGAGATGGTACTGTAAAAGTCTCACTACTTTCCCATCTACCCCTTCCAACTGCCGTGTGTTCATATCACTGCATCGGTTCTTGCGCCTGACAATTTTCCCTCGTACTAGCTCATCGAGAACATCGATAATGCGAATGGTAATGCAACGCAACGCGTGTTGCTAGGGTGTTCTACGATCTTATTAATTACTCTCATTTAAGATCTCGAAAAGCTCGGCATGTGGGAGCCACTACAAGATTTGCTGGCCTCTCCTTCGGATGACGTGAAAGTGCAGGCGTTATGGGTCATCGGCACAGCCGTGCAGAACAACCCCGCCGCCCAAAAAGCTGTGCGTCCCATTCCCAGCGACGCTCCAACAAACCTAACAACTTACTGTAACTCTCATGTGCGCGGATCACAGTACCTCGCGATCGACCCTCTCCCCACCATTCTGTCATACCTCTCCCGTTGGACCCTCGTCCAGAAGCTCCGCTCCAAAGCGATCTACACGCTCTCGGGCCTCCTGAAACACAAGCCGCTGCATCGCTCAGTTCGAGGCAGTGGGTGGGTGGGACACACTGCGCGATGCGTTCTCAGGTACCGCCTCCATCATCCGTCCGTCCGCTCATGCATGACGCCCACTCTTCGCGCGCTCTCAGACTCGACATCGGCGTCCGGCGCAAAGCCGCCTTTCTCCTCAACAGCCTCCTCACGCCTTCTTCTCCTGCCTCCGCAGCGGACCCGCCGGTAGCCGAATACACTCCGGCCCCCACAAGCTGCGGCGCCCGTGCACCAAATTCGCACGCATCGATGCTAGCCGATCCGACGTCGGTCGACACGGCGACCGAGACGCTGCGCGCACTACGTGCGCACGGGCTACTTCCCGTGCTCGTGCGGGAGCTGACCGAGCCAACGCCGTACGGACCGGACGGTGACGAGGGCGACGGGTGCGATGCCGATCTCGAGGAGAAGCTGATCAGGTGCGTCTTGCGATCTAACTACGTAATGTATCTGAATTCTTTTTGCGTTTTGCAGATTGTTGCACACGTATGTGTCGGCGCATGATGGGACGTTCGACGGTCCGGAGAAAACCTCGCTCAGGACGTTCTTCGACGCTAAGCGAGTTACACTGGGCGAGGGCGAGCTGGGACTTGGTGCGGACGAGCTGCGAGGACTTAGGAACGCGCTGGTATAGGTAGTTGCAAGTGTAGTGGATATCGCGTGTCCACGCATCTGTAATCAAAGTCAACCTTCGGTTACCAGAGGTTGCTCAACTCAGGCAACGCACCAAAAACCAGCTGAAACCCGGAAGCTTGAACATCTCGGAAATTTTCTGAAAACCCACCTCAGAGCGAAGCTGTGGTACAAACCCGACAGAAACCTCTGAGTCAACAATTTGTACCGCAGGTGTACATTCTTGCTGGTTTTCTGAGTTCCGAGAAACCTGAAAAACAGGAGAAGCCAGGATATATGATTGTCCATTTAGCTGATGCCGTAGTGATGCACAAGTCCGCTGTGTAAAAAGAAAAGAACGAACTGCACAACCGATGAACTGTACAAACATCATAACAAATAAATAAAACAATGACCGTTGTTTCGAGCGTCGCTATTGGCAAACAAGCAGTTGCAAAACCATAAATAACACCACCAGTTCGTTAATCGGCATCACACGTCCACCGTTTCGGGACCTGCTCGAGGCATAAGAAAGTAGTACTCCGATAAGACGATCACACGACTCACTGTTCATCCTCTCCTCCACTTCCGTCTCTGCTGTCGGCTGCTTCATAAGATCTTCCTGAGGCTTTACAGCTTCCAAGATTATGGTGTCTGTTGTGGCTTTCGAGCGGGCGGCGGCGGCGGGAACGGTCACCATTTCGCAATCAATGACCCCTCCGCGGGCTTCATACGTGTCACAGATCAAGATGCGATTGTTGAGTGACACGAGGAGGGAGTTGGAATACCTGTCAAAACGCAGATGTGGTCAGCCAGTTGTGTGACATGCATGATGAGATGATGAAGCGCTGATGGGCCTTACAGCTTCCCGATTAGATAAGTGCTGTAGTGCAGGTGATTCAGATCATAAAAAATTATCGCATGACGAGGATTGGTATAAATGAATAAAGACACATACGGGCACAAATAATAGATTTTGCCCTATGTTCGGCGCGTCAATCTCGACTGAAATGCATTTGACGCAAAGATATGCGCCACTCACGGGTACGCAGTGATCAATATCAATGATACGATACTGACAGAGGCTGAACGAGCGTGAGACAAGGGAAGCGCATCATGACATCGACGCCTTGGATATCCTTACCCGTTGCCAAATTGGTCTCAACGGTCAGTCTCACTATGTTCACAAGGAAGTGATTTTTGAGGAATCCGCTCTCAGCCCAGATCCTTCTCAGCTGTGGATCAGCGTAGAAAAATCAGCTTCTAACGGTCCACTGCACCAAAACGAGCTTACATAATAAATCATTGCGGATGCAATGAGCACGTCAGAGAGCGTGTTTGCGATGAACCAGGTCTGGTGGGGCACAGCAACTCAGTTAGTAGGGAGTTAATCCATTTTGTTTGCCAGATGACTTTACTATTTGATATACTTTCTGATACGAATCAAGCGGTCTTACTATAAATACATTTGTGATCTGTTTGTGATGCGCAACTGATGCATTGAGAGCTTGAATAAGAGTTGTTCTGTTCTGTGAAGCAGAGGGGGCTCACAATGATGCCCGCTGTGAATTCCCCGAATGCGCCGGTAACTGAGAGCTGCGGGAAAGGTGAAAAGGTCGTTCTGGACTTTGGGGACGACGTTACCAGACAGATAATGAAGGATAGCCATCGTGATCGCTTCCCACAAAGGCGGCTAAGCACCATTATGCGAAACAGGAAAAAGAGGTGAACGCTTAGAGAAACCACGGATCCCACAATCTGCGTGTCAAAGAAGGAGGAAAATGGCGTAACAATATTTGTTTCGCCAAAGCTGGCACTTGAGCTGGCAGCCAAGCTGGCAGCAAACCAATAGTAGAGGTCGGCAACGCTAAGCACCGTTTGGACGGTTTCCAGAAAAAAATACTATACACTACAAAATGTTTTGTCAGGGAGAAGCACGTGGGAACGAGACGAGGAATTCTCGTGCCCAGTAGCTTGATGTACTTGTTATCCCGGGGGAAGCATCGGCTGTACACGTCTTTTTATGCCCAAAGATATAAGCATGGTGGTCAGGTTTAGTAGGGATGACGCTCACAGAACTGGACTACCAAAATACCATAGAGGAACCAATTCCAAACGGCGCCCAGAAGCTACGGAAGGGGGAGGCATGAAGGGTCAGGTGTCGACGATGAGATGGGAATCACGTACTTGAGGTACAGCACTAGAGAGATTAGCCCTACTGATATGAACAAACAGATACAACGATCCTTACAATTCTTCAAGGGTGTGTCGGTCGATTCCCAGTGAGGACATGAACCAATGAATTGTTGATCACGGGGGAATGAGAATTAGCTCGCAGCAATCTGAAAAGATCGTTCTGTATTTTGGCTCAGAGGTTGGGAGCTTGCAGTATGTTTACAGATGCCGGGATGCAGCCGTTATAAATAAGACTGGCCCATCAGATGGGACGAGATGTACTCCATCGATGCACAAAGCAGAATGCGACCCGCCAAGAAAGTTATTGAACATGTGTTCATAGCAACTGAACATTCGATGATAGGAAGGACAGCATTATCCGTAATCTGTGGATAGCGGCGAGGGTGATGACGGCGAAACAAGAATGTGATCACTGATCTCGGTGCCTTCTCGGTGTATGGCGATGTAAGAGCGTGATCGGCAACCACATCACCCACGTGAGAATGATGTGGCGTTCGGTAACAATTTCTCCGAAAACGAAAAAGTAAGTCCGCGGGAAATGAGGCATTAATGAGGTCTCCCCACTCAAAATAAACTAGGGTGCCCCGGGGGCGTGGCAAGGTCCGACCGTGGACGTGGCAACGTTGGCACGTTGCCATGCACGCCGAATTTGCCCTGCATCAGGCCCGGCTTTCGCACACTTCTACATCCATCATACACATTTCTACAGGTGAAAATATAGAACAGAGTGCTACGAGTTGACCCTGATGAATAAAAATGCACATCCTCACTCGTGCAGCCCTGCGACCGCCTCTCGAGTGCAAGTGAACGCGAGCAAAAAGAAGACTGGACTGGTTGCACAAAGCGTGATGAGATGTGTGACCGCGAGACGAAAAAGACAATGTGCAGAAAAGATCGCACTGTGCAAGGTTGCGCGTGGCGCTCGAGAAGAACGGCATCGGGGGCGGGTAATTTGGGGGGTCGTGCGAAGGACTGTTCAGAGTGGACAGTGTGAACGGGCCCTGCATCAGGCCCGGCTTTCGCACACTTCTACATCCATCATACACATTTCTACAGGTGAAAATATAGAACAGAGTGCTACGAGTTGACCCTGATGAATAAAAATGCACATCCTCACTCGTGCAGCTCTGCGACCGCCTCTCGAGTGCAAGTGAACGCGAGCAAAAAGAAGACAGGACTGGTTGCACAAAGCGTGATGAGATGTGTGACCGCGAGACGAAAAAGACAATGTGCAGAAAAGATCGCACTGTGCAAGGTTGCGCGTGGCGCTCGAGAAGAACGGCATCGGGGGCGGGTAATTTGGGGGGTCGTGCGAAGGACTGTTCAGAGTGGACAGTGTGAACGGGCATCGCGCGAGGAAAACATGGAAATAGTCGAGAGCAAGACCAGGGGTCCAGGAAACGAGACCAGGGGTCCTACCAACGACACAGGGGCCAGCAAACGGCACATCACAGGTGACCGGTCCGCCCAAGCCGGGGCAAAACGGAGTATAGATCCGACCTCGGCCTTCGGCCTCCGGTCGGAAAAAGAGCTCAGAGACGTTTTTCTGGCAACATGGTTTCAAATGG
>WTXL01000306.1:0-22009 GCA_022376525.1 Russula vinacea
CTCTATTTCCTACTGATTACTGCACCTCCAGCACGAGCAGAAGCTGGGCATGACCCCATGCACGACGCGTCAACCGCGTGCACGACGCATCACCCGCGTGCATAACACATCGCTCGCGTGCACGACACATCGCTCGCGTGCATGATGCGTGGCTCGCCTGCACAACACATCGCCCGCGTGCATGACGCGTCGCTCACGTGCACAACGCGTCGCCCGCATGCACGACGCATTGCCCGCATGCACGACGCATTGCCCGCATGCACGACGCATTGCCCACATGCACGACGCATTGCCCGCATGCACGACACATCGCCCACGTACACAACACATCGCCTGCATGCACGACGCATCGCCTGTGTGCATGACGCGTGGCTCGCGTGCACGATGCATCGCTTGCGTGCATGACACGTGGCTCACGTGCATGATGCGTGGCTTGGGTGCACGATGCGTGGCTTGTGTGCACGACGTGTTGCTCACGTGCACAACATGATCAGACAGTGAGCAATTGCTCGTGCAGTACGGTCTTCGTTTAAGGAGTGGAAGTGGTGGTGTATAATGTAAATTAAGTAGCTTTAAGATCATGTTTGTAGTAGATTAAGATAATCTTAAATGAGATTTGTTGTTTAAGATCATGCCAAGTGTAGTAAGTAGAACTAAGGTACCTTAAGCATTTTTAGGTACACTGTCAGGAATCATTTGTGTCTGCCTTAGTTATCTTAGTGTTTTCTTATAAGCCAGCTTAGATCACTTAAACTGGACAAGATCTCACTTACAGAAAATAGACCTTACTTAAGGTGTCTTACCACTTTTTGCCTTAAAAGTGACTTGAAAAAAGTTTCAAGGCACATTAAGACCAAATAAGTTGATTTACATTTTCCTGATGTGAGTGGGCGCAGTAGTCCTGAGCTGCATAGCTCTGATGTTGAAGACGCTGGCCTACTTTCTGGTTGTCGCAAGAGGCTTTCATATTGGTATGTTCTCTCCCTTGCTGTAAAAACCTTCGCTTAATGGTAACCATGATCTCAATTAGTACGGTACCATTTTACCCCAGGGTTTTACACGCCGTGCTGTATGGCTCTCAAATCTTTGTGTTGTTCTTTTTGATGCTCGTTTTCATGACTTATAATGTCAGTCTTCCTACTTGTTCTCGTCAGTTGTCCGCTGATGCTCACACAGGCCTATTCAATCCTCAGAAACATGCGCTCTTGGAACACACCCTGTGCAAATAGTTGCACGTGTCTGTCGACGCTGTCAAAACCCTGCGCAAGGCCGCTGACAGGATGCAAGCGGCACGGATTGCGAAACAGTGTGCCACCTTTGGTGTATATTGTTGTAGATAGAAGCTTTAATACTAGCAATCTAATACCCATGTGATAACCCGGGATGATCAAATCATGTTCAGGAATTTTTTTTCGAATTTTACTGAATTTCTATGATTTTTTGACACTATTTAGAGGTTGGATACCGAGGTCCATCAGGAAAATGTAAATCGACTTATTTGGCCTTAATGTGCCTTGAAACTTTTTTCAAGTCACTTTTAAGGCAATAAGTGGTAAGACACTTTAAGTAAGGTCCATTTTCTGTAAGTGAGATCTTGTCCAGTTTAAGTGATCTAAGCTGGCTCATAAGAAAACACTAAGATAACTAAGGCAGACACAGATGATTCCTGACAGTGTACCTAAAAATGCTTAAAGTACCTTAGTTCTACTTACTACACTTGGCATGATCTTAAACAACAAATCTCATTTAACATTATCTTGATCTACTACAAACATGATCTTAAGGCTACTTAATTTACATTATACACCACCACTTCCACTCCTTAAACGAAGACCCTACTGCACGAGCAATTGCTCACTGTCTGATCATGTTGTGCATGCGAGCAACACGTCGTGCACGCGAGCCACGCATCATGCACATGAGCGACGGGTCATGCACGCGAGCGATGTATCGTGCACGCGAGCGACACGTCATGCACGCGGGCGATGCGTCGTGCATGCGAGCCACGGGTCATGCACGCGGGCGATGTGTCGTGCAGGCGAGCCACGCGTCATGCACGTGGGCGATGCATCGTGCAGGCGAGCCACGCATCGTGCACGCAGCTGACGCGTCATGCACGTGGTTGACGCGTCGTGCATGCGGTTGACGCATCGTGCACGCGGTAACGCGGTTGACGCATCGTGCATGTGGTAACGCGGTTGACGCATCGTGCACGCGGTAACGCGGTTGACGCGTCGTGCACGCGGGCGATGCGTCATGCACGCGGTTGACGCGTTGTGCACGCACGCGATGTGTTGTACACGCGGCTGACGCATCATGCATGGGGTCATGCCCAGCTTCTTGGTCATGCTGGAGGTGCAGTAGTCAGTAGGGAATAGAGATGTAACAATTACATACCTTGTGACCCATTCCCGCACCTACGCCCGTGTCTGGACCAACATGCGCACGCACTGTCATACGGTTGACACATTGTTCCCGCGGTTGATGCGTCGTACCCGCGGTTGATGCGTCGTACCCGCGGTTGATGCGTCGTTCCCACGTTGACGCATCGTTGGGTCCAGCGACGCGGGAGAGGGCGTGGGGTAGCAGGGGGGAACAACGTCGTTGTCGTCGCATTCAGGTTGACGTGTCGTTCCCTAGCCTGTAGAAGAGTTGTAGTAAGGATCACTGGAGAAGGGCACCACTGCTGTCGAGGGACCCAGAATGAAGGGTGGGAGGGACTCGGAACGAGAGCGAGAGGGACGGCGAAGGCAAGAGGGACGGCGAAGGCGAGAGAGTTGGCCAGAGGGACAGAGCGGGAGGGACGGCCAGAGCGGGGGAGATGGCCAGAGCGAGACGGCCAGAGCGAGAGCAGGAGGGAGGGCGAGGGCGAGGGGATGACGACGACGTCATGTTCCCAAGCAAAGCGTGAGGGGGGAGAACGGCATGGTCGGTGCGAACTCAAGGACTCAGAGAGAAGAAGTAAAAACTTACAAATACCCAAGGAAGGCCCCAGAGTTGGCCTGGGACCTTGGTGTTCACGCCATCGCCGTAAAGAGCGAACGTAGTGGGTGGCCGTTCGAGAGGCAGGGAGGAAACGCGACGCGACTTTGGAAAAAAAAATTCGAACACCAAAAATCAACCATGGGACCAAAGTCAACCGTGGGAATGTCTCCAAAACCCACGCCACAGTCACGCCACATTGTTCGACTTCAAGTTTTTTTCACCTGTTCTCTCGCCGTCTTGGCATTCGTCCATCGTCACCCCCTCCCTCACCTCAAATGTGAGTCGGAGAAGATTTTTTCGTTCACGCCCATGCATGGGCTCTCTAGGTATGTAAATTATCTAGCCGAGTCTAAGCCGACAATTTCTGACTCCCCTCGATTCTCCTGCATATATGCTCAATACCCTCGCGTACGCCCTCCACCACACGTTCGCTTTCAATACCCACCCGTACGCCCTCAAGGCCCCCGCCGCCCTCGATACCTGCGTGTACGCGTTCAACACCCATGTGCACACGCTCGACAATTCCCGCTTACACGCGCAGGCCAAATGCTCGCGTCCTCGGGCCTCGACACGTACATGGGGCAACACGAGCATGCGAGCAGGTGCATGGAACAGTAGGGAGGGGGTGCCCGTGGTGCAGGTGCAGCGCACAGGGGGAGGAGGTATGGGGTACTGGAGCAGGGCCAGGGGTGCTGCTGGGTTTAGCCCGAGCAACGCTTAGTGTAGTTATTGTACTTAGTTCATCTTACATTATGAGATGGCCTTAAGATGGCCTTAAGTGAGTCTTAAACATTAAATCTTAAGAGCAATTTAAGATGATTTTTCTGTAAGCTGAGTAAGACAAATTAAGTACTTTTACATTTTGCTGATGTCCCGGACAACCAACGTCTGTCTTCAACCACATCTCCGAGCGTCTATACTCAATACCAAGCTCAGTATTACTCTCTTATCTCGCACATTCTGCCTCTTCCCTGGAATCCACCGAAACAACCGGCCAAGGTGCAATATGTGGCGGGTCCCAACCACAGAGGTACGTACGATATTCTGCTTATCATTTGAAATTGTAGCCCGCGGGATAATACAGCGTGGATCCACATCCTCGATAATGATGCCCTTCTTATTCCCATCGGCTACCCATCTTTGACGGAGACGAGGGCGATGAGGACTCTGTCTTTGGAGGGAGAGAATGGAATACTACCTGATTCTTATGACTTCATCAGCGTACTATCGCAGTCCCTTCGCGCAGTGGCATCGTACCCTTGCCATGAGGACTTTCCTCTGTAGTACATCTTAGTGCTGTACCCAACTAAGACGATGAGAAGCCACCGATGCAAATTCTGCGCACCCAACCTCATTCTCGATGACCTATGAAAGACGACGTGTTGTCTGGCACCAATTTCCCCGAACGAACGGGTCAACAATAGTATGTTGATGTTACAGTACGTGTCGAAACCCGTGATGTCGTTTCATACAGATAGACTTCCCGATTCATTGACTGACAGTTCGCGCTTGGCGAGAGAGGGGCTCGGAGCGGCAATGCAAGTAATTGAGAAGTGGCGGGTGTTACAGTATTCGGTTTAGGCAAGTCTGCGTTGAAGAGGAGGCGGCAGCAGAAGCAGCAAACCGTGCGCACAGGTGCATAACCGTATTCGTATTTGTACAGTAGGTTGGGCAAAGTTGAGAATAGGGTGTGCGACGATCGGCGCCGAGGATGTTGTTCTGTCCTTTGGCAGTTCTGTTGGTGGTCTTTTGGACACGTGATGCAACGTGGCACGGCCATTTTGAGCGTGGTATAAACTTGCAACCTCAAGGCAACCGGGTTATCGCCCAACGCCAAATCACTCATCGATGAGCGCCGCGCTCTCAGAGGTATGTTAAGCGAAATCCACTTGTTGAATCGATCAAGTAACCAACGGAATCTTGAATAGCCCCACGCAGAAGCGTGCCTGTCATCAAGTCTCCCCACCATACTCCAGCACTGCGCTCCGCCCTCTATCATTTCCTAGCCGACCTGGGTTGTCGATCCTAATAGATTGCCGTCACAGTTCGGAAGATTCTCTGACTGCGGAGCACGACGCACGTCAACGTATGTCCTTTGCCCAATATCTCGAAACAACTGCTGACCGACTTGATGCGATGTAGGCCGGGGATATAATTCGACACGCTCCCCGATGATGTCCTGCTAAAAATATTTGTTTTGGATCACCACGTCGCCTGAATTTGCGACTCGTTTGTACATCGGAAACACCTGCGAGGAACACGCTGGATGTCTGGCCATCCTTGCCTCTCCTCATTCGGGATGTTGACGGCCCAACAGAAGACGTGGACGAAATCCTTGCGGTACTCGAGCGCAGCGATCGCGTGGCTGAAATCAATTTCTTTAGTCACAAAGATTTCGAATTGGAAGACGTCTTGGAGGCGATGCAGGTCCCATTCCCTGAGCTGACACGTCTGCGCCTCTGGTCAGGGGAAGGAATGAAGTCAGACCTTCCCGATTCGTTCTTGGGTGGATCTGCACCACGTCTGCAAAACCTCATTTTGGCTGGCATTCCATTTCCGGGATTACCGAAACTCCTTTTGTCTACTCACCTCGTCGATCTTCGCTATGAGAATATCCCTCATTCCGGATACATTTCACCCGAGGCGATCGTTGCTGTCCTCTCCAACTTGACCAGCCTCGAAAGTCTTTCCCTCGGATTCGAATCCCCTCGATCTCGCCCTGACTGGGCAAACCGACGCCTGCCTCCCGCAACTCGCTCCGTCCTTCCCATTCTCACATATTTTCGGTTCAAAGGGGTCTGTGAATACTTGGAAGACATCATTACCTGCATCAATACCCCTCGACTTCACTACCTGTCCATAACCTTGTTCAATCAAATCGTATTCGGGACACCTCAATTCATCCAATTCATCAGTCGCTCACCAATATGGGAAGCATTTGAAAAAGCCGTTGTTGTTTTTAGCAAAACCGACGCTAGGGTCAGGCTCTCATCGCAGACATCTGGCTACGGAACTCTCAATATGGCAATCTCATGCATAGAGTTGGATTGGCAAGTCTCGTCTATGGAACAGGTCTGTACCTCGTGCCTGCCTCCCCTTTCCACGTTGGAGGATCTCTACATCTACGAGGCGTCGAGGGCCCATATTCACAACAGGTTTGGAAAGACAATATCGAGAACACGCTATGGCTGGAACTATTACGACCATTTACCGGTGTGAAGAACCTCTACCTGTCCGAGAAATTTGCGTCACTTATCACACCTGCTGTCACTGGGGGCAGTACGACAGAAGTGTTGCCCACCCTCCAAAATATTTTCTTGGAGGAACTTCAGCCATCGGGGACTGTCCAAGGCAGCATCCAGCAGGTTGCTGCAACGGGACAGGTCACCAGTCACCCTATAGCAGTCGCTCGCTGGGACCACTCGAAGCAGGACATCCGCCGTTTTCTCTATTAATATTTCGTGTCGTCTACTTACCACCCGCTACTTTCCCTTGTGCTCCTGTGATGGTCTCCTTTATCCTGATTGTATGTATGAGAATACGACTCTCGCTGGATCGGACGGGACGGAATGCTATGTATGGTGTGGCTAACGTCAGTAAGTAGATTGCGACTTTCCGAGCACGCGGGCCGTTTAGCCCGAGTCTGACAGACGGGCCGGGGCCGGGGACGTTTAGACACGAAAATGATTTGATCATGAATGCGGGCATTGCTGTAGCTTTCAAGAGATGAAATCAAAACCCTTATGGTCCCTCAAATTAGAGCCATGGTTCAACAAATTCCTTCCTCCGATTCAACGTCCTGGATATTTATAAACTCGAAGCTAAATTGGTATTGGAAAGTCCTTCCTAAAATCTCCAACCCCCTGCAAGGTTCATCACATATTCCGGATCAATCTCCGCTCTGATCTGCCGAAGCCTCTCCACATTCCCACCATACATGTCCTTCAGTGACGTGCCAAAAAGCGCATAATTCGGATACAAAGCTGCATCTAACACATCCTGCCCATCCGCAATGGCAACAGCGCGGATTGTATTTGAGATCTGACGTAGCGCAGAGGCCATCGTCTCATCGAGCGAGGCATTCGACCACTCGACTGTGAGGGACGAAGGGAAAATAGCATGTGAACGGTCGGGCGGATATGCAGACTCGCTCCCGTATGAGAAGAGGCCTTTGTCGAAAGGCTCAAGAGTTAAGCCTAGGGTCACGTTTTCATCTAGGGCCAAAAGACGCGGCCCCCAAAGCTGGAAACGCATTCATATTCCTGTCTCAGGGTGTACGGTGGCCCGAAGAAGGGACTCACATTGGTCTGATTCACAAATGCGTCGAAAACAGCAGGCGAATACTGGATGAGTGAGACAGTATGTTCAAAGACACTAAGCAATGCCAGGTCAGCCTGTATTTCACCACACAGTAGACCGTACTACTGACCGATGGTTGTCAAACGCGCCCTCAGAACCCAGACTTCGAAAATGGTCGAGAAATGATTTTGTCGAGACATTCTCCTCGAGAGCGGGGATGTCCAGGAGATCATCATATACTCCCGAAGGAGTGGGCGCGTCATAAAAAAAAATGACAGCACACAAAAACTGTTCACGGTGTCAATTTAAATCAACAGCGATGCCATCATAGCAGTGCACACCTGACCCGAAGAATAACTCAAGGACACGCCAACCTCGGCCTTGGTATCGTTCTTCTGTTGGAATTTGAAAAGAGCTTCTTTGATTTCATCTAGTTGGTTGTTGGAGTAGAGACGAATACCACCCTTCCAGGGTTCGATTGCCAGTAAGCATGCGACGCCATCCGAGAATCGATTTTTGTCGACGTACCCATATGTTGGACTGAGGGTACAACTTGAAAATGAATTTAGTCACAATTCCCTATACATCGTCAACAACTTGAACCGATGAGATTGGCCCTCGATATGATCGATAGCGTACGAAATTATTGAGTCCCCCCTACAATTAAACATTCTTAGTGATACGATTTAGTACTGAGCTTGCCTACTTACTCTCAGCCCAAACCAAAGATCGTCGTCCTCCGAAGTTACATTAGTGACAGTTCCGTTTGGAAGGACGAGCTCAAATCTAGCAACGTTATCCACCGTAAGTCCATACTGATTTGACAAAAATGAATAACCTAAAGCGTATGACATCGAGTTCTCTGAAGACAGAAGGCACTCACCTCCACCAAGTGTCAACCCTGAAACACCGACATTGGGTATACGCCCCCCTACGAGGTTCAGTCCAGTTGGTTCAAGTGTCTCATACACTTGATCCCAAATGAGGCCAGCCCCGACATCAACTGTCCTAGTCGTGGAATTGATTCTTGTCTCATTGAAGCGTGTCATTGCTATCTGTACGCCTTTTGTCGACGAAAATCCAGGGTTCAGGGCATGTCCTCCGCCTTTCACAGCAAAGGGTGTTCGGGTTGATCCAAGAATACGTAGCTAAAAACGCGGATCGGCAGAAGACAGTGCGTCGGATCAAGTTACCTTACAATCTTGCCCACGTCCTCAGCGCAGCCTGGCTCCACTGAGCAAGCTGACGCCTCGGTACTCGAGGGAGTAGCGTGTTCGATGTCGGACAAATACTCAGGTGCAGCTTGCAGTAATCAATACCCATCAGATTGGAGTATCAGAATTGAGAAAACGACGCGCTCACGAGGAAAAAAAACTTGAGAAACGCCGGAGATGGCTGCGGCGATCTGATTGCAAGTACTCAGGAAGTCAGAGGAACCGTGATTTTCCCAGACTTCTTGTTGGCCATATGAAAGCAATGCCAGAGAGGATGCGCAAAGCAGAAGTGTTGCTAAAGCCATGAGTGATCTGGAGTGGGGTAGAGAGCAGCCCTCAATGGATAGGCGGGGCCCTTATCTAGTCCAGGATATGGGTAGAACCGATTGCTGACCAAGTTGCTGACGGCATTCGAACCCGTATAAATGTGCGATCACTGTACAGTAATAGATGCCCCAGGAAAGGGAAAAAGAACACCGGGTGTACTGATATGGCCCGTGGTCCCCGCTCGCCATATTGCCGGATGAACTAAACTCGAGCTGGGATTATGTACCCTTTCCAAGAAGCCAACAATTCCAATAAGTCGCATGGCCATGTCTGCCAGGATTTCAGCAAAATAGAAAGAGGTCGATCATAGAGGTTCACGTTGGACCACCGAGGCAAAAAACCGTTTTTCGTTGCTGTCTGACCATCGATTGAATAACAATGCCGTAAGAGCACGAAGGCGTAGGGCGTCTGGAGAGCTTCTCCCAAGCTATGGCACGGAAGTCTGTGACCGTGATACCCTAGGGGAATGGGAGACGATCCCAGTCCAGGCAGGAAGTGACGCGCAGAGTTCCCAAACGGGGGAGAATTTGGCATCATATTGGGACGTGGACAAATGAGCTACGTACACAGCAGCATCTGCGCGATTTATATCACATAGGTTAACGTAAGTAGCGTAACGGATGTCTTCGATTCACACCAGATGGATACATAATGACCGGGACTTATACATGAATGAGGCATTCGCCAATGTTTGCCTGATGACCTTGGGCTATTCCCCGAATCAAAGCGGCTCCACAAATGCCTGGCGTGAGACTAGAGACTTGGGTAGCTCGGATTTTTGATGATCACAGCGAGGTGAGGAAGGCACGAAGCGAGGTACTAGCGAGGTCCGAGTTGAAAATGACACAAAGAATGACGAATTCCCGAGCGATTCTCTGATGCCGTAGTCTGACTTCGGACCTTGTTTTCCACAGGGACGTAGAAAAAAAGCGCACGTGTTTATGGCAGAGTGCGCCCCGTCATTGATACCCGACCATTAAAGAACGGCCACGTTGCCCGCTCTGAGAACCTGGTTTGAAGCCAATACGCGAGAGAGTGTGCATCATCTTTAAGAAGCACCTAGATAAAATGCATGAGTAAAGCCACAGAGAGACGCCACGTGAACGAGTTCCTTACTCTATCTTCATGCGCCTCCAAAATTACTAACATTTCGTTAACCGGTATCCCGGTTCCATGTGGCAACTAAAACCACGGCCCAGATAAGTGCCGTACATTCTAACGCGAGCTAGATGGAAGTGGTAATTGGAAAGTTCACATACGAGTCTAGCGCTCTGCGTTCTGCTATCATCGCTGGGGACAGCAAAGAGGACAGAGGCCGGCTGGCGTGCCACCTCCCCTTCTGTGCGCATATCCGTGAGCGCGTATGTCTGTGCGGTGCCTGGGCGTGTGGAGGGGGCGAATGCATGGTTGAAGAAGAGGGTTGCGGCGGACGGCGACGACGCACAGAAGAACATAGAACGTGCACGTGTTTGGCATCAACAGAATCACGTGACTGTTTCCCCATGGACGCTTGCCATTGCTTGGCTTGGCCTTTCCTTCCGTTTTTATTACTGGCAGACCATCATACTAGGGCGCCACGTCCGTGTCGGGGTCCGACCAGTGTTTTTTTAAATAAAATAAATATTTAACCACATATGGAACGGTACATTAAAGAGGAATGCATAGATAGGGAGAGGAGCACGAATGAAAGCATGCAGAGTTCGCACGAGCATCTGTCACACTCAGTGCCGCTCATATGCATTCTGTAGTATTGCTCAAGACAGGTCGTACATTCGTGAAGGTCCGCGTGGCTGTGGGCAACATGATTGAAGAAGTCGTGGACGGCTTGCAGTTGATGATGAGCCAAATACCAGTCAGGTTGGTGAGAGCGGAACACGTCGTCATTAATGCGTCATTGTCAGTCATGTTCCAATCTTGTTGAGCGGTTGATGCAAGCGGGTGAATGCAGGTTTGTCACGCTCGTTCACGGAGTCGGGCTTGTCGTGCCCAGTTTGCTCGCGCTGTCTTGCACAGCAAGCGTCAGCGGCAGGGCCGGTGGAGGTGGTGCATACCTCACAGTGACGTCTGGATCGGTCTGCATTGTTCTGTTTGTGGTTGGCGATCACTGCATTCTTGTTGCGCATGTCTGTTCAGTCGGTTGAAATCAAAGATGCGTGTAGGACGTGGCGAGCGAAGGATGGGAGCTCCTATTACGTCACGCTTTCACACGTGTGTCGTGACGGCCGAATCGGGACTGGCGTTGGAAAACCCCTGGTAGGCCTCCCTCCGGCCTTCGGCCTCGGTCGGAATTATATCGCCCCTTCTCTGCCCTCACATTAAACACCAGACAAGAATATCCACTCTGACCAACTTCCCGATGTATTGAGAGCGGTCCCGGTACACTAGGGCTGCATTCAAACACAAGAAAGCGGCGTCTTAGATCATCGCAGGAGTCAAGACATTGAAGAGCAAACATTCGTCAACTTAAGTCAATCTTACTGTCGTTTTGACTACAACTATCGGATCATCTACTAAAGATGATTTTGCAATTTTAATTTCGTGACAAATGTAGCTCGGCCGCTCGCTCACCTGCAGTGGAGCGCTGGCGGAACTCGACGCGTTCAAGTTGTTTATGGCGATCCGAAGCGTCACGTTTGGAGCTCCTCAAATTGAAAATGCGGCCTGAGAAACACTCTTTGACTCCCAGGTTACTTAGTTCACGAGGATGAAAAATAATCGCAGTCATTCCAAACCGTGCCTGGCCGTCTACTTGGCCTGGCATGGCGTCTTCATTGATGATTTTGCATTCCATGACATTTTACGTCGAAGTTGTGTTTACTGGGCGCTTTCTCCAAAATCCAACTCTCCGCTTATTCCCCCAGTGTAGTATACAGTAACTTTGGTGTGAATAAGTGCTTGGTGAAAATACAACTAAAGCACTCAGTTTCAGCCTCTGTGTGTTGACGGCAATGTACCGGCATCGACAATAATAACCCGTCACAAATAGCACGTAAGAAACAGATACAGCACAAGATGACATCATGTAAGCGCTAAGTACGGGGCGAGACGTTGAGATACACCAGGATCAGAATGAGAAGATCGCTGCGTTCTTCCGTGTACCGAACGTATATACGAGCGCCTGGCTCATAAATAGTCCCACAGTTATACCGATCGTGACGGCAATCATGGCACCGCCAATGTCTATACCGCTGCCAGACGCGGTGAGTCCTCCAGCTTGGGAAAGCCCAGACTACACACAGAAAATTGAATGACTCCCTATGACCTCAGAAAAAAAGAAAACACGGACCGGAACTAGAAATAGCACACCGGTGACCATCGCCGTGAAGGCGGTACCTCCAAATCGACGCGAGTAGACGTTGCCCAGCAACCCTACAGCAAAGGCGCCTATCGCGGATACAACATCCGATCTATTGAATATGAAGTGGTTCGCAGTTTTGTTCGCGGCAAATGAGATGCACGAGATGACAACCATAACGACGAGGTCCCAGGAGCGCCATGGCTGGAGATTACCCAAAGAACTGAGAACTGAGAACGCCGGGACGGTAATGAATTGAGACCAGAAAGGGAACGGCTGCAGATACAATGGGAATTCAGACAAGCGATGGCACCCTTCAATGATGTGCATCTGGTTTAGCGACGTCCCATTTGTGAATGCAAAGGTGCCGAACAAGGGCTGACTCTCAGGGAAGCGCGTCGAATTGTCCGACACAAACGAGCCAGAAAAGATGGTGGTATGCGACAGCGAGTTTGCGAGGGAGGAGAGGCGATGTCGTTCGGAGGGGTTGAACAAGAGGTAAAAGTCGGAGCCGATCTGCAGTCCAAAACCGAGGAACAACGTGTAGATCAAGGCGTAGACCATTTTCACGGATCCACAGAGCATATTCTTCGAGGCAAGTTCTAGGGAGCTACTCACTGAAAGATCACGTCGGCCACAGGGACAGATTTAAAAATGTGAAAGCTTACGAATGAGATAGCCCGGAAGAATACAGACAATTCCAGCGGATGAAATAGCAGTATAACAAAACAGTTCGCTGCGGATGCTGCTCAAGGCCCGAGCCAAAAAAGAAATAAAAATCGCGATGCTAATTCTGGGGAGAATGATTGAGAAAAGATGAGGGGTCGATATGAGGATGCACTCACTCAAACACGTTCGCATACAGTTGGCTCTTCACAACCACTGTGAGTTGCAGCGAGCTGAGAACAAGCGCCCCAAATCCTGCGATGAACATATCCACGAGGGACCCGCCAAATGCCAAAGGGCATATCAATGCTGACAAACAGAAGGCGATCGCGCAGCGGGTCCAAACGGGATATATAGGTTTGGAATTGAGCAGAGCATCGAGGTTATCGGTGGCTCGCTTTGCACTTATCTCGTCATGTACCACCTGGCGATAAACCTGATGCACCATTTTCAAGTTCCCGAGCGCAAGTCGACCGGAGCACTTGATGAAGTGCGTCTCAGAGGTACATGTCTCCGGGTCCGCGAACGACAAGAGGAAGATGTTCGGAAGGTGGATAAACTCGGCATCGACTTCAAGAATGCGGGCGGCGGCGACAAGTTGGGACTCGATGCGGTGTGAGGGAGCACCAAACGTCATGAGCGCGCGCGCCAGTTTCATTATAAACTGCTGGCGATTAAGAAGGGCTTCATACGACCAACGGTGAGCGTACTCCGTGTGACGAAATGATCTGGACATACATGTCACAAAGAAGCGAATCTTAATCTTCTGTGCCTCCTTGCGCCGTTGCTTGTAACTCATGGTTCGTAGGCCCATTTGGTCTTTGACATTTCTCTCGAGATCAGCCGGATCGTCCAGTAACTCGCGTGTTGCGCCGGTCATCCTCGGGTCATCCTCATCATACCCGCCGAGTGAGTACAAGCGCGAAAAACGCGGGCGCATATCGGGTTCAGGCTCGCTGAGAGACCCAGAGCGAAATGGATACGTTCCATATTGACCCCATTTAGGGGCCGAGGGTGAGACGCGAGAGAGCTCGAGAAGATTAGATACCACTCCGCGGTGCACAGGAGTCTCGCGGTCGAGATCATCGAGTAATGCATCATCTTCATCACGAAAATGAGATCTGTCATCAATCTCGTCTAGAGAAGACTTATTGACAGATCGACGTTTCACAGAAGAGGGAGGACCGCCAGAAAGGTAAGCATTCAGAGGTGAGGCGATGTTGTTTGGATGCTGATGAGATGATAGGGAAACCTTTTGAAGGGAGCGCCGCCTTTCTTCTTCAGCCCGATCATAGAGGGTTGTCTCGCTGGAATCTGAGGCACGGCGTGTATCAGCGGCATCATCATGTAAAAGATGACCCTGAGGAGTGGCAGAATTCCAAAGAGAGGTATTCGTGAAATATTGGCCCAAACCCTCTTGCTGGCTGTATTCCGCATCGTGTATTCTGCTGTTTTGGTTTGCCATAGCTTGTGGTGTCTGAAGAGTGTCGATGGAACGGGAAGGAAAGGGAAAGCCTTGTCCAGAGCCGTATTCTGACGACATCGAATGGGGAGAACGAAAGGCCTGCTTTCGACTTGGAGGAGGCAAAATTTCTACCTGCGTCAAGACTCGAGAACTGAGAAATGGGCTGATCGTCCGATGCTGCTATAAACTAGGGTACAAGTTCGGTTTCAGACCACTCGCCAGCACTAGTCTTGAAAAAATCGATCACGTGCCAGTGTACTCCATGACTCCGAGGCAGCGCTTCCCCAACCTAATATTTTTCATTCCTGAAAATGTCCAGGCAACGACCCGCTAACGGCTGAAAATCGGCAAATTCAACCAAAGGACGTGTAGAGCCTGGCTAGGTGCGGACCCTATCCAGCAGTCACCGCAGCGCGAAGACGTTCTCTCCAGCTTCTGTTGACGATTTCGTATTCTGAATTGTCGAGTTTCATTGATAACAAGACCAATTAGTACTCCACTGCGGTGATGTCCATTGTCCGAGCCGGTGATGACGAAGGCACGATGGGCAAGGCTTGCCTTGATTACAATATCGTCCAATGGTTAGACCTTGAAATATTGCCCCAAGTGAAGGAGGTCGAGACCCCGCTGGTGGACCCGGAGCCATGATGGACGGAGTCGAGAAAGTCGAATCGTTGATTCATGGTTGATACGGTTGATGGCACTCTGATGGCCTTGAGCTAACTCGGAGCTTGCCGCAACTCCCGTGATCTCGAATAAAGTCATCCTTTATCACACTTGGTAATAAACATTGTTTCTGCACAACCGTAGATGTGGCCCAACAATGTCGGGGATCGCAGAAAGATGGTGGACTTACTGTCGTTCGTATCCCAAGGTGAGTGTATATCAATGATATCATTGTGGGGCATTGGCTTCCAGGGGAGGAACCAAGACAATCTTTATTGTCCCTCGAACTCGAGCCGTGATAAAGAGGATGCACTTCAGATCCTCCGCCTCGCACATTTATACAGCCGAGCAAGTGAATCTTAGAATTTCCAACCCCCCGCAAGGCCCATCACGTCTTCTGGATCAATCGCAGCTTTGATCTTCCGAAGCCTCTCCACATTCCCACCATACATGTCCTCCAGCGGTGTGCCGAAAAGCGCATAATTCGGATACACAGCTGCATGCGACACATTCTGCCCATCCGCAAGAGCAGCAGCATGGATTGTGTCTGACATGTTGCGTAGCGCAAAAGCCATTTCTTTATCGAGTGAGGCGTTGGACCATTGGACGGTGAGGTCAGAAGGGAGGATAACGTGTGAACGGTCGGGAGGATATGCAGACCCGCTCCCGTGCGAGAAGAGGCCTTTGTCGAAGAGCTCAAGGGATGAGATCACGGTCACATTGCTATCTAGAGCGCTAAGGTGTGCACCCCAGAACTGAGAACGCATTCATATTCTGGTCTCAGGGTGTGATAGCCCGATGGAGGGACTCACCTTGGTCTGATTCACGAATGTGTCGAATACAGCAGGCGAATACTGCGTGACGGGGACACCATCGTAAAAGGTGCTAAGCATGCCAGGTCAGCCTATATTCCACGACACAGCGAACTGTACTACTCACCGGGGGCCATTGAACTCGGGCTGAGGGGCCAGACTTTGAACAAGTCGGAAGTGTCCTCGTTGAGACATTCCCTTCCGCGGCGGGGATGGCCAAAATTCTTCAAATACTCCCGAAGGAGTGGGCGCATCATAAAAGTAAATCATAGTAATAAAAAACTGTAACACCAATGTCAATACAAAATTACAAATCATTAGTGATGTCGTCATATAGCAACGGACTCGGAGCACACCTGATCCAAAGAATACGTCAGGGACATAAGAACTGCGGCCTGGTATCATTCTTCTGTTGGAAATTGACAAGCGCTTCTTTGATCGCGTCCAGTTGATTCTCGGTGTAGTAAACAAACCCCGCCTGCCACATTTCCGATGAGTTCCAATTTGATCTGTAAATCATTCTGGCCAACTTACCCATATTTCGCCTTGAAGGTGCGACTGGAAAATGAAATTAGTCACAATTCCCTGCAAATAATCATCAAGCCACAAAATTGGTCCTTCTTATAAACTGATAGCGCACAAAATTATTCAACCCTCCCTAAAATTAAACGCCATTAGCGATACGATCTGTATTTAGCTTGCCTACTACTCACTCTCAATCCAAACCAAAGGTCGTCATCATCTGACGTCACAATCGTGACAGTTCCGTTGGGAAGAACAAGTTCATATCCAGCAACGTTGTCTACTGTAAGTCCGTACTGACTTGACAAATAGGAATAGCCTAAAAAAGCGTATGAGATCGAGCTCTCCGATGATGGAAGACACTCACCTCCACCTAGTGTAAACCCTGCAACACCGATACCGGATACACGTCCCCTACGACATTCACTCCAGTCGGCTCAAGTGTCTCATACACTTGATCCCAAGTAAGGCCAGCCCCGACCTCAACTGTCCCAGAAGTCAAACCGAGCTTTATCTCGTTGAAGCGTGACATGGAAATCTGTACGCCTGTCGTCGACGAAAATCCCGGGTTGGTGGCGTGTCCTCCACCTTTCACGGCAAAGGGCGTTCGGGTTGATCCCAAAATACGTAGCTATCGAAATGTGGGTCGGCAAAAGCTGATGCGTCGGATGAGGTCAACTTACGATCTCGCCCACGTCCTCGGAAGAGCCTGGCTCCACCGAGCAAGCGGACACCTCATTACTCGAAGAATAGGCGTGTTCAATGTCGACCAAGTACTCAAGTGTAACTTGATCGTGATCAGATTGGAAGTAATGAGAAAATGACGCGCTTACGAGGAAAAAATACTTGAGAAGCGCCAGAGATAGCTGCTGCGATCTTATTGCAGGTATACAGCGGGCCAGAGGAATTGTGATTCCCCAAGGCCTCCGGCTGACCATATGAGAGTAACGCTAGAGAGACTGCATAGAGCAGAAGCGTCGTGAGGGCCATGGGGATCCGGTGGAGACTAGAGTGCTGCCTAATGAATAAGCGAAGCCCTTTATAGAGTCCAGATGAGTAATGGGACCAGTTGCTGACGACCTTCCGGCTGCCGAGTAAAATTACGATGCTCAAGTTGTACGGCCCCCGGAAAGGGAAATGAACACCGGAGAGTATGGGTTATTAGGTTGACCCAGTCAGCGTGTTGTGCATCAACTAACAAATTTGCGCTAGCATAAAACTATACCCTTTCGGAGGCGCAATATGAGGCGCAGCAGGCGCCTACATCACCTGTTTGTACCGTTGGGGCTCAGCGTAAGAGACGCGTCAAGTGCCTGATCACTGATTGCTCTCGCACCTTGTCCCAGGCTTGCTCTACCAGGCTTTCAACCAAAATAGAACCCGGCCGATCGAGAGGCGATACCTAGGTTCGCTAAAAGCCTAAAAAAGTCTTTTCGGACCTTGCCCGGCCAACGTGTGAATATCAATGCGTTAACTCCGCTGAGGCGCGCGAGCGCGAACACGTGGGGAGAACTTATTTCCAGCGGGGGAAGGGAAGAACGTGACCGTGACACCAAGGGTCGCCCGGGCGCCGGGGCCATTCCACGAACCTTCGACTCTGAAGTTGCATTCAGGTTGGCAGAGTTTATCGCCACGACTCCAAGTCAATTTCCAGCCTGAGGGAGGAATCGGAGGATAATGTCATTGTGACAGAAGTACAAGCTCAGAAGTATACAGTGAGTCGATCAGGCGAACACAGGCCAACAACAGTCGATCAGTACAGAATCCATCATAGCAAGAAGAGCCCACTTTGAGGTCCAATCTGATTTCAATGCGATGGAGTGTACCTGGGGGACTCGACGTTCGCAGACAGGTCAGCTCGGCACCTTTGTACGTCGTTTGGCTACCGCGGCAAAAGAAGGGCGCCTTCTTGCACGGCCGAGGGAGTAGATGGGAGTACAGATTCCTGTGGGCACTGGGCCCTGATCTCCTTCGACGTAACGTGCGAACAGGCCACCCGGATTCCTTCTATCCCTCTTGACTACAGAGAAGACTCGAAGTCGACACTTATGGCCCCGGCGCGATCTTGAAAAGATGGCTGGATTACGGGAGTTTCTGATAGACGGGGCAGGAAGAAGCAGACTGGTCAGGGGAAAGAACCCAGATCCGCCCTGTCTCCTCACGTCCAAGACATTATCACGCTTCTACATGAGTTCTGTCGTGTTACGACTCGAGTAAATGGTCAGTTGACTGTGTTTTGTGTGGGTCTACCGCCAGGCAAGATTTCTGCATACTTGACAGCGACACTTAAAACCATTTATAGAGAGAGAGAACAAACGAGAGCTATACATATGCCCGTAACAATTGTGTTCAATTGAACCGTCATCAAGAGGACGACCAAGTGGACGACTCACCGCCGGAGGCTCGATATTCTTCAAGTTCTAATTATAATCTGAAAGACGGTGGCCATCTGATGGCTACGTGATTTGCAAAATATGTTGGTTTGAATGCATGGAGTGGGAATTTGGATGCGTTTACGTAGGTATCAGGACTCGTGGTCAAAAAAGTATCGGGAGAAGCGATCACGTGCCCGTTCGCGAAGCCGGCCCGACGAGCGTTTCGTATCCACTTCCAATCTTCCGCCTTTGCATATTTATACAGCCGAGACAATCAATCCTAAAATTTCCAACCCCCGAAAGGCCCATCACGTCTTCTGGATCAACTGTAGCTCTGATCTTTCGAAGCCTCTCCACGTTCCCACCATACATGTCCTCCAGCGGTGTGCCGAAAAGCGCGTTATTCGGATACACAGCAACATGCGATACATTCTGCCCATCCGCAAGAGCAGCAGTGTGTATTGCGTTTGTCATGTTGCGTAGCGCATATGCCATAATTTCATCGAGTGAGGCGTTGGACCACTGGAGGGTGAGGGAAGAAGGGAGGACAGCGTGTGAACGGTCAGGGGGATATGCAGACTCGCTCCCGTGTGAGAAGAGGCCTTTGTCGAAGGGCTCGAGGGATGAGATCAGGGTCACGTTTTTGTCTAGAGCGGAAAGCCGCGCACCCCAGAGCTGAGAATTCATTCGTATTCCGTTCAGAATCCTTTCTCAGGTGTAGTGGCCCAACGGAGAAACCCACCTTGGTCTGATTCACAAATGCGTCGAAAACAGCAGGCGAATACAGGGTGACGGGGCAACCTTTGTAAAAGGTGCTAAGTAAGCCAGGTTAGCCCATATTTCATCACATAGCGGACTGTGTTGTACTACTAACCGAGGGCCGTTAAACGTGGGCTGAGGTTTTAGACTTTGAACAAAGTCGGAGAATGACCTTCTTGAGACATTCCCCACGGTAGCGGGGATGGCCAAGAAATCATCAAATACTCCCGAAGGAGTGGGCGCGTCATAAAAATATATGACAAGAATCAAAAGCTGTTATAGTAATATTGGTTGGAATCAGCATTGACCCATCATAACAGAGCACACCTGATCCAGAGAATAAGTCGGGGACACAATAACTGCAGCCTTGGCATCATTCTTCTGTTGAAAATCGGCAAGCGCTTCTTTAATTGCACCCAGTTGATTCCCGGCGTAGTAAACAAACCCTGCCTGCCAGATTCCCAATAATTCACAATCTGATTTGTAAATCGTTCTTGTCAACTTACCCATATATCACCTTGAGGGTGTGACTGGAAGGTGAATCTAGTCACAATTCCCTATAAACACTCTATAAACAATCCACAATCCACAAAATTGGTCCTTGAGGTGAACTGATAACGTACGAAATTATTCATCCCTCCCTGCAATCGAACGCCATTAGTGACACCAATCTGTATCGAGCTTGCCTACTACTTACCTTCAATCCAAACCAAAGATCGTTGTCGTCTGAAGTCACAATAGTGACGGTTCCGTTGGAAGGACAAGTTCATATCCAGCAACATTGTCTATCGTAAGTCCATACTGACCTGACAACCAGGAATAGCCTAAAAATGCTTGAGATCGAGCTCTCCGACGATGGAAGGCACTCACCTCCACCTAGTGTCAACCCTGCGACACCGATACCATATACACGTCCCCCGACGACGTTCACTCCAGTCGGCTCAAGTACTTCATACACTTGATCCCAAGTGAGGCCAGCCCCAACTTCAACCGTCCCAGACGCGGAATTAACTTTTATCTCGTTGAAGCGCGACATGGAAATCTGTACGCCTGTCGTCGACGAAAATCCCGGGTTCGTGGTGTGTCCTCCACCTTTCACGGCAAAGGGCGTTCGGTTTGATCCCAGGATACGTAGCTATCAAAGTGCGTGTCGGAAAAAGCTGGTGCGTCGGATGAGGTCAGCTTACGATCTCGCCCACGTCCTCGGCAGAGCCTGGCTCCACCGAGCAAGCAGACACCTCGCTACTCGAAGAAAAGGCGTGTTCAATGTCGAACAAGTACTCGGGTGCGGCTTGATCATTGATCAGATTGGAAGAAATGAGAGAACGACGCGCTTACGAGGAAAAAAAACTTGAGAAGCGCCAGAGATAGCTGCTGCAATCTTATTGCAGGTACACAGGAGGCCAGAGGCATTGCGAATCTCAAACACTTCTGGCCAGCCATACGAACTTGATGCTAGAAAGAATGCGCAGAGTAGAAGTGTTGCTAAAGCCATGGGTGCATCTGGTTTAGGGTCAAGAGCCGCCCCATAGATAAGCGAAGCCCTTTATACAGAACCAATTGCTGACGGCATTCCGAGGCCGAGTTACTTTGTGACGCTCGAACTGTGTGGTAATAGATGCCTCAGAAAAAACACTAGGATTGTGGGTCGCGCCGCACAATAACAAAATGGAGCTAGAATGATATCATACCCTTTTAATTGAATTGCCCACATCGTCTAATGGCGCTCGTGTCAGACACGCGTAAAGTTCCTAGCCACAGATTGCACTCGCACCTTCTCCCATGGCCGGGTTGCCTAGGCTGTCAGCCAAAATAGAAACACACCGATCGGGAAACACCCAGGTTCGCTAAAAAGTTCTTCGGACATCGTATGAATATCAGCGTGCTAAACCCGCCAAGCGCGGACACGGAGAGCTCCTTACCGGCGAGAGAACGAAGATCGTGACCACGTCCGTGAGCCGAGGACGAGCGTTATGTGACGGAGGAATGGGAAAGTGCAAGCCAATGGGCATACAGAGTGTCAAGCGCGCAAACTCAAACTGCGAGCTTGAGGTTGATCGGTATCCAGAAAGCACCCATTCTGAGACTCGGATCCAATGCGTCGGATACAATTGGAGATTCGGATTTCGGAATTCTGAGGCAAGCCCGCTCAGCAAGCAACGTCGTTCGGCTATCGTGGAGAGAAGGGTGGAAGAGATCGTCATACCGCGGAATGCGATGATAGCGGATGTTTTGGGAAGTCAGAAAGCCCAAAGTTCGAAGCACTTAGCGTGCCGCGTGCGAGAAGGCCTGGACTATTTGTCTCTCGTAGTTCTTGTCTTAGCTCCAGAGAAGATTCGGATAGAGCAGCACTTCGAGACCAGGCGCGATCTTTCCAAGAAGTCTCCGAGATTACAAGAAATTTTGATCGGCGGGGAACAAGATAAAAAAAAGGAGCAAAGGAGGCGCACCCAGATCCGCGGTGGTCTTACATGTTCAAGATTTGACATTTACAATTTCAAATTTCGTCGCGTAAACAGTCAGGTTGACGCGTGTGTATAGGTGGGACTACTGCAGAAAAGATTTGATGCATGCTTGACCGTAATTTTGCAACCATTGGGAGAGGGTAAGAGCAATGTAAGAAC
>WTXL01000307.1:0-21850 GCA_022376525.1 Russula vinacea
ACCTACAACACTTGACTTAAGCTTGTTAGGGGCACTGCCCCCAAACCCATTCTATGATATACAGTACAGTATACACATTAATTACAGCTTACTGTAAAGTGCAGTGAAGATGGCCTGTCATGTGACCTGACTCTATTACGCGCGCGGCGCGACGCGTCAAATCACATCGCCTTTCTCCACCAGTCTAGGAAACGATGCCAGAGGTAGAGATACGTTTTCCTGCTGAGCAACTGTGCTCCGGGTCTTTTCGCTTGCTGGAGCTGCCACCAGACCTGTGCAAATTGATTGAATCGTCCGTGGACGACCCAAGGTTTGCATGACATCCATGCTACTCGACTGTTTCTGATGTATACCTCAGTCTGATGATAAAGGGTGGTCCAGAAGACGACGCAGTACTATGCACCTCAGACAGGACGTATAACATCCGCTCGGTGACCCTCTCAAACTCCGTCCTCGTGGTGTCTCCCGTTCCACATATTCATGGAGGCGAGGACCAAGTTGTAATTCAAGATAGCCTTAATGAGCTGTTGGAGCTCGTGCCGGCTGTTCCGAAGCTCCATCGGATGAACGTTATGCTACAGGAGCATGAGTGGGAGGAGGGGCATGAGAATGAGGAGGATGAGTGTTTCCCCGCGGTAGGCACCTGGCCAGGTCCCATTCCCACAATGGCTAGGCTTAGAGGGCATTTTCAAGGCGAAGCGGAAACGAATTACCCTTGACGACGCTCAGATGGAGCTTCAGGCCAGCGAGCAAGAGATTGCACAAGCACTCAAGGAGAAACATATGCTTATCATAGATGGTGAACACCCCTCGCCGCCTTCTCGTGTGTATAGTCAAGCTGACGAGTACATGTGCTCACTCCTCACACGCCCATAAGGCGCCCTGCGCCCCCTCTCCCGACGTACCTCCACAAGATCCTCGAGCTCCTCCTGATGCACCTCGTCTCTCTCTCACAGCCTCACGATGCGGCCTCCGTCCTGGAACTGTCTCAATCCCTCCAGTACGAGCACGAGGTCCGACGCGAGGTGACCTTGCAAGTGATGCGTTGGTTCGGACAGGTCGATGGCGCGGACGAGCGATGGGAGATGGACGTTGAAAAAGTGGTGCGTCAAGTCGGTTTGGGCATTCTGCGTCAGCACAAGGTTCGGTGCAAGCGTTTTCCGCTGTCGTTCTCCCTCTTCCCAAAAGTTTTCTCGTACTTTTTGCAGACTGACTCGATATCGGAGGACGCGTTCATGACAAAATGGAATACCGCCGTGGGCGATACTTTCGTCTCCCACACATCCCTCAAGTTACTCACGGTAAGCATCCCCTTCTTTTTTTGGGTTCAGAGTGCCCCATTTTTAATATAACCGACAACTAGGGAAACTACCTCTGTGCACCTTCTCCGTTTTCCACTAGCACGATACTGTCCTACTTTCCTTGTGCGGAACTTCCAACCGACCCTGCCATGCGGTTCGCGGACCTCTTTCTCACGCGCGAACGTTGGAAGGCAGAAGAGATCGTGCCATATTTGTCGGACATTGCGGTAGACACGAAAGACCTCGACAAGCTTTTGCTCAAGTATGCGCGGGCCCTGACGGACAAAGATGGTTTATGGTATACGGCGCGAGCCCGATGAGTAGGAAAGAGTGTCGTAGTCCTTTGTCCTCATCTCACTTGTTCTCGACTTTAGGGTATATTCCTTGACATGGCATCAGCAACGACTAACTTACTTCTAGTCCTCCCCTCGGGAGATTGGTTGCGATGTGGTTGCAATTCGCCTCAACGTTATACTGTAGTAACCACTACTCTCCTGCATCTTTACGAGTTTCCTTAATTGATATATTCATCCGGAGTGTCCCCGACGCCAGGGAGACTGTTCATACAAAACTAGTTCGATCACAAAACCCAGGTTCTTCGGGGAAGCTCTCTGTTCGGATGAAAGCAATGATGAGCGGTAACCTTGTCATGTTCCTGCTTTGTCTACTGTATCATGCTGATTGTCTGCTGATTGTTGATTACACTGTACAGTACTAGGCCACAAGATTTCTATGCAATGTTCAGCAATAATACAAACATGTGTTTCAGAGGGAATTCACCTAGCTGTCGTACTTCCTTGAATGAGCCCCTTCCCCATGCATTCAGTAACATCCCTGTGATGGATGGCTCATGCTTGAGCAGTTCCTCTGCTCTATTCAGTGAGAGCTGTGTGAGCCTCTCATCAAATTGGATTATGCAGCAGAGGAGAGAAGGTAGTTCCAGGGTGAATTTGGAGTCTGGGGCCAGGTATGGGGCAAGTTGCTTCAAGATCTTTGTGTCAAGTACATCATGATCACAATCAGTGAAAGTATCATACTCGAGTGATATTCGTCGGGGAAGGGAAGATTCAACTGGAGCATCATGCATCAGGTGTTATGCCAGTGTCAGACTGTAACTGCTTTCGGGGTGCAGCATCATCTGAGTCCTGGCTGGATGTGGGTGCACGACGAGTATTTCCTGCAGGCAAGGATGAAAGATATGATGTGGGGGAGTCTGAAGAGTGTGATAATAATGGGATGGCACAATTGGGAGAATCCATCGATCAGAAGATGGGAGGACTGTGCACAGGAGCTCCAAGGTTTGCCTTAATATAATCTGGAATGCTGAGTTACGATGGCCCCTATCCTCGACACCCTTGAGACAACCCGCCTCGACTTGCCATCTTGCCGCTATCAAGTTTGCAACACCGCTCCCTGTCTCGGCGTTCGATTCGCTCGCCCTCTTCTCACATGTTGCCCGCCCCTCAACTTGCCGTCAATCTGTCCTCCAGCGTTTGCCTTTACTGTAAACGTGTCCTTTCGACGAGCTACATCGTTTGATGATCCCCCAATGTCAGGCTTTGTTTTGGGGGGGTTCATCTGTTCAGGTGAATCTTTCCCGCCTGCGGGTAACACCGCCCCCTGTGTTTCGCCGTGCCGCCCTCCCCTATTTTGTCCCTCTGGGGGCCACTTCGATCCTTCTTCCTCTTTCTTCATGCAAACAGCTGAAGCTCGAAAATGCTATCGTCACGAGCGTGCCCTTGCCACCGGTCCCGCCCATTCCGGCTTCCTTCTTCACCAAGGCTAACCTCTCCGCTTTCCAGTACGTTCATTTTACACGCGTCGGAATGAAAATTTCTTTGCTATAATTTCTGCCTTGTGTGCATTTTTCACACGTCGTATATCTCATCTTCATAACAACAGTCATTCCGTCGTGTACAAACGCCTTTTTTTCTTCCAAATATCGCAGTCGGTTATGTTCTGTGGTGCACGGAAAACATCTGACATACGTCAACCACTTTCCACTCATAACAGAACAGATCTAACACGACGTTCTACGGCGAGTAGACGTTGCGGGGTGCGCTTACGAGAATGCTCGGTTTCTTGGCGTAATGGTTCGTCGTGGATTTGCTTCCAAGTTGCTTTCACTACGTAAGACGTGTGGCAAGAGATCGTCTAATCTGGCATGCTCTGTTTTCATGTCTGCATACACAAACAGTCACCTTCGCGCGTTTGCCCCTTACCGATGTACTTCGCTTCCGCACCGTACCCGTGAAAACACAAATCCAAGATTAACACAACGGACCGGTCATGCGACGCTTTCAAGTGTTCGTGTCCATCAATCCGCGGCATCCGCACAATTGAAAAAGAACTCGGACCCGACCCCTGGCAAAGTCAAGAAAAGTGCGTCTGTTACACTCCTAACCGAGATGCGTGGTGTCTGCGTTAGTAGAATACCTCGACCCCTTTCGAATACTGCCAGGTGTGTAAATATGATATCATTGATATGGACCACTTTTTGGTTTCTTTTTACGGGCCCGACATTCCTGTGTGTCCTTGAATTTAGTGTGATGATTCGAAACGTGTACCGCACGGTTGACAACGATTCGATGCGGTGTACCGTTCAGCGTACTGTTGCTTTCTGTATTAGATCTCATGAACCGCCAGTCAAAATGGGATCAATGTCACCCGCCTGTTTTCGCTCGTCCGCTCAACACATTTTGTCTTCGGATCGCAACCCGCTTCCAATTCACAAAATGAATCCAGGTCCGCGTACACTTTTTTTTCTTCTTCTTTTGCTCTGCAGCACTCTGCTCAAAGAAAAAAAGGCGTTCTCTCTTCGCTCCCGAAACGTCTTCAGATCAGCGGGATCCTTTGCCACAAGCCCGGCGTTGGTGAGCAGCGGCTTGTCCTGTCGCGGCGCCTTCTACACGCTCAAAACGGAAGCGTAAGGTTGACAACTAAGGGTTGTTCTCGTCTTGCAGGCTGGACACGAAATAATAAAAGGTTGGAAACGACATTACAGTAAAGGAAAAGATGTAAAGAATTGTATTTTGTAGACGTAATTTTTGTTCTGTCAGAAACCATGTCGGAAAAGTGTTGGAATGTTGAGAATGTTTTGTCAGTTTTCGGCTGTTGGCTGTTGCTCGTGCCCTCGGTGGTCGGACCTTTGCCCCGTTTTCCGGGGTACCCTAGTATCATCACGGCCTCCTCTACAGATACCATACAACACCGATATGTTTGTACATGAGTAACTTTATTGTATACTTCAAGACACATCAGCTGCTGCCATTTAAACCATATCGTTGCATTGGGGCGGAACTGGGCTCGTTCCTTTATGATACTCCACGGGATCCTCATGTTCGAAATGAACCCGTCCTCAGGGTGGTGACCTTTGCAAACCCTTTACATCTTGACTGCATATGAAAAGGGTAGACGAAGGTACATTGCGTTGTAAGTTATCCGTAGCGAGACAAATATTCGTTACTGTGGGATCCTTTGCCTCATGAAAAATGCACCCATTGTACAATGGAGATCGCAAATGGTCAACCAAAGCCAGCTAATATTGTTACTGTACTATGCCTAAAGTAAGGTAGACATGGAGTCGGGTGTGATCCAGAAGAGTCCGCGAGTCGGTTCTGGTACCAAATGTAACAGATTTGCGCCCACAAGAATTACACAATTTGCCACCAGTGTCCACTTGTAGGGTCAGGGATCTTATCCCATATGGGCCCTGTAGCATGTTTATAAACATCGACAGCAAAAAAGCACGGGATCTTCCCAAGTGACAGGAATTACTAAGTTACGAGAAGTCGATCTGTAGAGTAGCAAGACATATTCAGATGAGATTATCTGATGAGTGCGAAGGTATCTGCTTAAGTGTATTGACTTGTGGCGGGTCAGTGAGGTAAATTTTTGGGGATGGATGTTTGAATGACCGTAAGTCGGACGTTGATCACGATATCTTCATATCCAGAGATCGCACTGGGCGTGATGCTCAGCCCCCTCAGAGCATGGCAGTAACTCTGATCTTCTTTCCTTTCGAGGATTGAGGCGGGGTTTGTATATTTTCATTTTCACTGTCTTCGTCACTTTGAGTGTGTTTCTTGCGCTTGGCAGTCTTGCCCGAAGCAGCGTTTTTTGGGCCTACCCTCTGCACCATAGAGGTCAAGCTAAGATTCACCTTGCGCTCAGTCACAGCTGTGATGATCGTCCAGCAGTGCTTGCAAACCCGCGTATTCATTCGTATGTCTTTGTGTGTTTGCCGCAATTCATTTCGAAAGTGAAGGATCGCAGCTGCCCTCTCTCTGTCGCGGAACTCCATACCTTCTTCATGCATCACGTAGAGTAGGACGCCTGCGGATAAGATGCATGAGCTGGACCCCGCTGGGCTGAGATATCGACCACATACCAATGAAGACAAACTCTGCAGGCGAAACCTTGGCAGAAAACCCCGTAAAGCCTTTGTTCAAAGCCTTGTCACTAGCTATCTCGAGTAGATTCGACAACATGGGCTCCACTCTAGATTTAAAAGTCCGGGAAGGCCCCTGGGGCACATTTAGCCATCTTTCTAGCTGTATCGCCGATGGTGTACGCTGCAAGTCAACTTCCTCGCAGCAGTATAACATAGCAGCAAGGTTTTGAAACGTGCGTCCCCGCTTCATGTCGAACTGAACGTGGCTGGCCAACCCCCCGCTAATGGAGATGTATTTCATGTCGAGTTCGTTCACGTAACCCGCCCAAGGGGAGGCAATGGCTTGGAGTTTCTCTGTGAGAAGCTTAACACCAGACTATCTCACCACCAAACACCGAGGAACACGCACCTGCTGCACTCAGACTCATCCCAAGCTGTACGCGCTGAAATACTTCACGCTCCGAAGCCGGTGATAGTGCCCGGTATTCCACTTCGCTTCGATCAGTCTTCAGGATGAAAAGTTCCCAACAAAGAAATGTCGTACCACAGGTTATGCGCTTATCCTCGAACTTCCTCTTTCCCTCGGCGGTTATCTCATTTCGTCTGCCTTGGTGAACAGGTGGGACTTGGTACCACCAGAGTTTTCGCGTATCAGGATCCCTGTCTGACATAGACCGTCACATACTGCAGGTGATAAATACGATAGACGATCACACACACGCAATCTATAGCAGAGAAGACAATGAGTTTCATACAAGACGAGAGCGGTGGAAAGGGGAGAGCATACATGGCCATCTAAAAACTTCACGATGCTAGTGAGACGTTGTTTTCCGTCCACGCAGATGCGGACTTCTTCGCCGTCCTCATCCCGCATTACAGCGAAGATAACAGGCGGAACATAGAAGTTGTGGTACAGGGAGTCGATGATTTCCATCTGTTTTCCTGTAGGCCAAACAACATCTTTCTCCAATGTAAGCGTAAACATGGCCAAGAAATCCACAAAGTCACACCTCGTTGATACGGTGGGTTTAGGTCGATTTTGCCATTATGGATCTGGACTGCAATGGCGTCGGCACAAGGCAGGACAATCAGACAGAAGGCTTACTATGAAGCTCGAGCGTAGTGTAGACCTTAGCATCGGGTTGCTCGAGGGCATTGCGAACGCTGAAGATACTTGGATCGATAGTCTCGTCAATGACGGACTCAACATCCAGTTCATCACGGTCATCCCAAACGGACTCTTGCTTTTCCATGGAATCAAGGACTGGGGGTCAGCGGCATTAGAGGAAGATGTACGGAACAAGTTGAGAAAAAGACTTGCTCGAGGGAACTGTATGCCCGTTTCAAACAAACCACCCTGGTCGGAGTTTAAACAATATATTCTATCTATCCTCACAGAATAAGTATTATGCGTTTGCAAAGGTCCCGTATTCATCCCTGTCATCTCTATCGTGGTCATCATCCCGGGGCGATACACCAGATGAGGAACGACGACGGGTCTGCCGCCGCCCCTGAGTTGTATCTTCGTCGTCGCCTAAGGCTGTCATCAGGTGCTCGCCCTCTTCACCGTAGCTACCTTTCACACCACGCGGTGTCAGCGTGATAGACTCATCTTCCTCATCGCTCGCTTCGCCAACATCCCACAATGTCTGGCCATCGTCTCCGTGATCCTCGGGATGCACTCCCTCATGTCCCTCGGTCTTATCATCGACCGTACGTGGTATGCGTCGACCAGGGATGGCATTCAGCGCAATTCCGCTATCACGTTGCGCGGAGGAAGGCTCAGGTTTCTTGTGAGTGAGCAACACGACGCCAGATATGAGGATGAGAATTGAAACAAAACTGAGAAAGAGTGTCCAGGAGGCATAAGCATCCACGGAATCGTTGAATATCTGCACAGCAGGATTCAGCGTGTGTATCGCAGTGGACGAGGGGAAAGTGCTTACCAGTGAGTTGAGCCAACTGAAAGCAAATATGGATTAATCATAGCTCATCCAGACAGCGAGAGTGCGAAGGCTTACCCAGTCGCAGTGTATACACCGTAAAACACTGGTACGACCAGCGTCGAATCATATATCTCGAGCGCGCGGTTGAGACAAACAATTTGAAGGACGGCAGTAACGGCGAGGGATATAAAGGTCAGAATTGGCGCGAGATGTCCAAGTTGATTCCCAGTGTTCTCGTGTGATAATGAGCCGGAGATCAACTTCACCCTGCAAACCGCCTCAGGTCAGTGTTGCGCGACGAGAAACATGAAAGACTGACGTGGCTTTGGCAAACACTAGACACTCCCCGGCCAAGCCTCCTCCAGCGCAGGCCCAGCCGATGCCCAATGTCCACGCGATGACCTTGTCGTCTTTCCCGGCTGTCCATTCTTCGAGCTTCTCAGCGACCCATATCATTGACCATCTCCACAAGCCCCTTATGCGAATGAGGAGGCCGCCAGGGGGTGCTTTGGGTGTGCGGGCACTCATGCCTGCAAACGGCTCCCCCGACAGATCTGAGCGCGATGACAGCACGAGATCCAGCTGTGTTGTGAAATTGTAGAGAAGTGCAAGGGAAAGTGACATGATGAAGAAGTAGCACAGCCAGCCTGGACGGCCCCAAAGGACCGCGAGATGTGCGGCCGAAGTTTCCTCCGAGAGACCAGTATTAATAGAGCCGAAGGCTACAATGCCTACTACGCCAAGTATGACAATTATAGTACCCTGTGGTGATTGTCTTAATCAGAGAGTGCAGTGTCGAGGATAGCACAGTTGGACTCACGTATATATCCGTGGGGGTAACGGGCGTTCCTACGAGAAATCTAGCAAACAGGAAATTGAATATGAGAGAAGTTGATCCCAACGGGGCGACATATTCTGGTAATTCATGTCAGGGGAAACCCGAGTCCGTCACCCGTGAGAAGGGCGTACCAGCTCGCATGTATTCAAGGGCAAGGGTCGAGCCGATAAGCTGAGATAATCTAAGACACATAAGCCGGGCTGTGCAGCAGAGAAGCTAGAAGCCTTACATATAAAGTAACATTCCAAGGAGCCATAACGGTCGCAACCAGTCTTTCTTCCGCGCACTTTTCGGGATGGCTCTAGTTCGGACCTGCAGGAGCATGGGAAGCAGTCAGCGAGGTTATCAAAGGCGGTATGGCGCAACAAGTACATGATCTAATTTTGTTAAATTCAGGCCTGCGGCATTGAGAACGGATGCTAGGATGATGATAGATAGCCCTATTATGAACGCTATCACCGGTCTCGCATGTCGGATACCATTTGCCACTTGGCCTGGTTCAGGAACGGAAGGTGGTATGGGGACGGAAGGTGGGACAGGCGGGACGGGGGTGGAAGGTGGTACGGGGATGATGGGGTCTGACTGATTGTTCTGGCGAACGAGTAAGGCGTTCATCTACTGCTCGAAAGACAAGACTGCGCAGAGGAGAAAAGAAGAGATAACGGGGATATTAGAGTCGTGTCAGCGCCGTGTTGCCATGAACGAACAGGCAGACAACAGACAAACGCGTGTCAGCCCGTGTCGATCCTCTTCCGCATCCCGGCTATTCCCGCTAACCGGCCCGTCTCCTGACGATATGGACAGACCTCAAGATGACCATGAGCAACACATCAAGCGGGCGCGCAGAAGACGGGTCTCCGGACAAGACTACGATCCACATACCTCTCACAGCGCCGAATCCACTTTTACGATCTCTCCCACCGTTGACTCACCTTCCAGCTGACCTCCTCGACTTGTTGAACCAAACGTACTTTTGCATCTTCTTGCCAATGACCCCTCGAAACTATTGCCTCCGGGAAAGTCTTTATTATCGGTCTTATCCCAGCCCAATATACGACAGAGGCAGGATGACGAACCACCGACGTTGCACGACAAAGTCGAGGAGATGGTTCACAAAGCCTTCTGGGACGAGGTGCTGCACCATTTAAACGTCCTCTCCTCTCTCCTTATCGCTGTTTTTGCTAGGCACTAGATGCCCTCTCCTCCAGAGAGCCATCCACCCAGCTTGCCCGCCTTAAGCTTCTACTCAATGACCTACACACCACCCTCCTACCCCTATTCCCCGCTGAGCATCCCATTCTCACTGTTCTATCTGCTCCTCTTGCGCCTACGTCTTCTCCGCTCCATACAGCACGGAATTACTGCGGCGAGATTCTTGTCGCGTTGCGTGAGCGTTGTGCACCAGCACGTGATGCTTATATTGATGGCCTTTCTGCTTCGCTAACCAAACCACCCACTGAACCACTCGATCTCGCTAAGATCGTGGTAGAGACCATTCGCTCTATACTTAAACTTGCAGAGACGATGAAGGACGATTTCTCACAATTTGTGCTCGGTACTATGGGCGAGGCGCAGCTTGGCGTGGCGGTTGCAGATCAGGCAGGAACGCAAGAGCGTGCACTTGTCCTTGATTTGTGGAAGCAAAGTGTCGTTCGTGAAGATATCGCAGCGTGGCTAGCTGACCTCTCACCACCTTACACGCTCATCGTCGCGCCACCTCCACGCAAGTGGGTGCTACGAGTCGTGCAGGCGCTGGGAGTTATGGACCCCGTTGCTTGCCCGTTACCAACTAAGCCTTTGTCTTCCGAGAATAACCTGCCACCATCAGCGCCAAACACGCTTCCCCCTCCATTCTTCTTCTCCACCCCAGAGTTACTGTACATCCAGAACTTTCTGCAGGCCATCGTCATCGCCGCAGCGTTGCGCACGCTAGTTCCCGCCTCTGTGTCACCACCCGAAGATTTCATGTACCGCATATGGACACTGCTGTCGGCATCCGTGAACGAGGAAGACCCTGAACAAGATACGCGGCTCGTCAATCTCGCCGACGAACTTATCCGCGCTTCTTCATTGACGGATGTTGAAGCAATAAAGCAGCTCCGCGCAGCCGTTGCCCGGACGGTGCGCCCGTCTGACCCGGTGTTTCTTCTACTCCAGCGACGTTTGCTCTCCGCGCTCGCCGAACTTCTTTCCCGTTCCCCGCCGCCGATCAATAGGAATGATACACCGGTAGAGATGCGCACTGGAAGGCGGGAGCTCCCTCCCCATGTGACGAGTGAGCAACGATCAAGAACGGAAGTGCTCGAAGTGAAAGGGTTCAGTGATCCTGTATTGGCTGGTGCTATACAGGAGGTGTTAGAGAAGCTTCAGGTGGCTGTACTGTGGATTGGGAGTATTTGGACGGATTTGTTTTGAAACGAAGGTGGGATAGATGACAAGAGATGTATACCAATGTGTTGATAGAATGATTACTGTAGATTTCCACCTAAGTGCCCGGGCCGGGTTTCCGTTCAAACGACTACGACTGGCAGATGCACTCTGGATCCGACTCGGACTCATTCGATGAGGGAGGCCTCACAGCGCGCGGACGCAAATCAAAGAAAAAAAGCGGTGCCCGCGCTAGTGAAAAGGGAAAGCAAAAAGCCAAGGACGTGCGTATTCCAATGTCCTTCCTGACACCATAACTCCCTCAAGACACCGTATTGGCACTACACAGCAGGGTTATTCCTGGGAGGCTACATATACTCGTTCATGGGACACAGTGCAGGAAGACGAGGCTGGGAGCCTCACCGGTGCCGTCGCAGAACTGCTTGCGCGCGGACGGCGACGGAGGTACGCTAACCGCCATCAACATACTTCCCAACTACTGACTGACTAACTGACGTCTCCCTCTTTTCAATAAAAAGACTCCTCGCGCCAGCCGCGGCAATACGCCGCTCGATCATCCGCCACCTCGTCCTCCTGCTGGACCTCTCGACGTCAATGACGGACCGGGACATGCGGCCGACGCGGTTCGACCTCACGCTCGAATATGCCCGCGAATTCGTCACCGAGTGGTTCGACCAGAATCCGCTCGGGCAGATCGGCATCGTGGGTATGCGTGGGGGTATCGGCGAACGGATATGCGAGATGTCTGGTGCGTTCCGTTCTCTCTCTCTCTCTCTGCCCCCCTTATTTTCTTTTTTTGTTAAATCATGTATAGGGAACCCGCAGGATGTGCTCCATGCGATATCTGAACGGCACAAACTCGAGCCCGTCGGCGAGCCGAGCCTACAAAACGCGATTGAGATGGCGCGCAGTAGCATGAGGTCCGCCTTTCCTTCCTCTCCCCCCCTCCCCCCTTATCTAATTTATGTCTATTGGCACTGCCCCGGCATTACTTTACCAGCCACCTGCCGACGCATTCCTCGCGCGAGATCCTGATCATCTTTGGCTCGCTCACGACCGTAGATCCAGGAAACATCAACGAAACCCTCTCATCCTGCATCAAAGACCGAATACGAATCTCGCTCGTCGCCCTCGCCGCCGAGATGAAGATCTGCCGCGAGCTATGCGACAAAACTGGCGGTACGCCTCCTCTCCACAGCTCACCCACCCATGGCCGCGCACACCATTTATTTATCTCTACGTAGGCACGTTCGGTGTCGCCATGAACGAAGGACACTTCAAAGACCTCCTTTTCGAGCTCATCCCTCCTCCAGCCGCACAGCAAAACACCGGAACGGCAGGTGGCGGAGGCGCCGCCAAGATGAGCGCGGACCTGATGATGATGGGCTTCCCGCAGCGGCTGCCCGACACGGCGCCCGCAGCGCTCTGCGTGTGTCACGCGCAGATGCGTGCCGCCGGGTTTCTCTGTCCGCGCTGCGGCGCACGCCTCTGCGATGCCCCGACCGACTGCGACGTCTGCGGACTGATGATCGTGTCGTCGCCCCATCTCGCGCGGAGCTATCATCACTTGTTCCCCGTCAAGCCCTACTCTGCCGTGTGAGTTCGTCCACGTTCTCTGGAAAACTAAACGAGACCCCCTTGCTTCGGTTTTTGCAGGATGTCCTCCCAAGAAGCTGCTGGGTCAAGCGCGAATTGCCACGCGTGTGCACTCCCTTTTAAGACTACTCCGGCTACAAGCATAGGTGAAGGAATGAGTCCATTCGATCGTTATCGGTGTCAGGATTGCAAAAATGACTTCTGTACTGAGTGCGATGTGTTCGTCCATGATGTACTTCACTGTTGCCCCGGCTGTGAGACGTAGGATTGCTAAATGCCACGTATCTCGTTATTTCGGTTCTGGAGCAGGATGGCAATGTCCAATAGTACTTCTTGGGAAGTAAATATACATTCTACGTAGAACACTGTAATATAACCACTCATGCGCCCCCCCGAGCGGGAAATAGACCCCGAGAAATTACTGAGATCTTACGTCCAGCGTAAATACCTCCGTTCAGATCCTATTGTCATGCGTGTAGGGGGTACGCATCACCAGTTGCTCGTTGTCATACTCATCCTCGAACGAACCCTCGTCGCCGTAGTGTAGCCCGCCGACTGGACCGTCATATTGCAATATTGGAGCCTGAGAGTCTTCCGTTGTGACGCCAAATTGCGCTGAACGACGAGAGGAATCCCCTGGATGTGAGAATATGGAAGCCTGGGCCGTTTCGTGCATCTGCAAGATGTTTTGGCGGAAGGCGTTCTGTAGGTGACAACATGGGTGAGTCAGAGTGCTCGCCTGTGGTATAAGAGACTTATTACCTGCTCGCGCCAGTACTGCAGACGTTTCTCACGCTCGTTGTCACGTTGCCGCCCATGGATGCTGAAGAGGAGATATAAAGTTCCAATCATGCCTAAGTTATTGTGAGTGAAACGCAGAGCAAAGAGCTATTGGTCGAGCATTGCTCGCTTTACCTCCAAATATCCCGACCCCAATAACCAAATAGATCCAGATTGAGAGATGGCGTGGCTTGGAGGGGGGGCACCACAGACCCGGGAGGGCAGGCAATTAAAACTGGTGCACTCTTTGTCCGCAGAACAACTTGCTCCCAGAGCCTTTTGTTGAATGCAGGTGGTTGAGTTGGTGTCGCAGTAAAGGCCAATCTGCAGTTATCACTGAAGATAAATAGTACCAAGTGATGGGGGGAACAACGAATCATACTTACCGTGATACCACATAGACAAACTCGCCTCCTGCCCCATATCCGACGTATCCAGTGTTCTCTATCTCGCATTGAGAGCCAGCGGTAACATTCGCAAACCTGATGGAAGTGAGTTGCATATGTATAGTTTGTGGGTCTGAAACACGCACTGGCAAACAAAGTTGAGACAGATAGAACCATTGACATTCCGGCCTAGACCAGTTGTTTCTCGGAGGTCTTTAAAATCATCAGGAGCTAGACAAGAATCTAAAAGATGGCAAAGAGATATGACTAGAGAGAATCAAACTTAAGGAGACTACGAACCGTCGCGGTCGAATTGACATGGCTGCCCAACCGCAATTTTTGGCATGCACTGAGATCCTTCGTCAGGGCAAAACTCTGTCACTGGACATATTGGGGGTGGCGCAATTTGCTTCCCGTTTCCACGACTGTCGCCAGTATCATAGCCTAGTGGATACTGATCCTTGCGACATCCTTTATTCCGACAGATCCCGTTGTCACACCAAGTAGTCACGTTACAGTCCGAGTTGAATTGGAGGGTGCCGGTAGCTAAGCCATTGTGGGCGGGTCACAGGTATTTGTATTTGTAGTTGAAGAGTTTGCTGCCGAGAGGGCTGATAGAGGGAGAGAGAATAAAAAAAGGAGTGTGGGGAAGAGAAAGAGCATAGTCGAAAGCAAAGCAAAGTGGAGTTACCACGGCAGCGAAACAAGCCTCCACCACGGATTACGTAACACATCCCTTTCCGCCACTTTTCCGTCATGTCCCTCAGGGCTTCCCCCGTCCCGTTACAGTCCCTCCCACCTTCTCCTGACGAACAAGATCTTGGCGGGAGAGCACCGTGGTCACATAGTGATGACGAGCTCGACCACGACAGCGTGGGCGCAACGGAACACCCACAACACAGTAAGGGAAAGGCCAAGCTCTATGCAAATGGCACCACGGATGAGCTATCCGACTTGCACGATCCGACCAGGGGCACAGAGGCATATCCCCCAACCACCGACGAAGAGGCAGACGCCCGACGGGTGCAGGAGGTGCGCGCTAGTTCCCGCCCGTACCTGTCCCTGACCTCGTCCTCGGTAGAACCTAAGGCGTTGGGAAATCGCAGAACGACAGCGTTGGAAGGCTGCGCGCGGTTCCTCCACCGTGTCCTCATCCGTACTTGTTGATATCACCCGCCGCGCCACGTCTTTCTGGTCACGTCGTTCATCACGTCCTCCCACAGACGGCGTCGGTAAGCATCGCGCCCTCCAAACGTCGGAAGACGGTCCCCATCTCGATGGCATGGTGTCGAGTACTTTGTCCGCACCACCATCACGGTCGAACACCCCTGTACCAGACCAGCTTCGAACAGGGCCCTACGGAACCACCGACCCGTTTTCAGACCCATCTGGCTCTGCTACCTCGTTATTCGTCAATGCACAACCCATGACATTGGACATCGGCGCATCAACTATAGAGTCTGATGATCCTGAATCCACGACAGCCTCGTCATCAACTTTACCACGCCCCACAAGACAGTCAAGGATTATTAGTGCTCCTGCGCCACTTGACCTTCCCTTGCCACTTTCGCCACCACCACGCACCGCGACTCCACACGCTAGTCGTCCCCCGAACCGTTCCTACGTCCTGATTCGAGGATGACGGCGCATGATGACGAGGAAGAGACGCCAGTACCATGGTGGACGGAGTGGCTCTGTGGCTGCAGTGAAGGACCGGATCGCGGTGGCGACATACAGGTGGGCTCAGTGACATTCGTCTGCTTTAGATCGGCATTTTTACCTCATATTGCAGGCTGGCCGGACCAACCCTCTCGAATAATGCTGTCACCGCTCCTTTTCTGACTTTATAAATAACGAATCATGACAATTTTGGTATTATACTACAGTATGTGCACCTCATAGCTCAGGTCAATCTTCCCGGATGTTCGCCCTTAGTGGACAATTTCACTCCTCCAATTCAATTATTGTATTTTAGGATCACTCGAATACAGATAGATTCGACTACTGTCCCTCGACGAGGAATGTCATATCTGAGGCTACGGGTAGCCCACCTTGTGTTTGCAGCCGTGCACTTCAAGCTGTCTCGTACAGCTTGACATGCCTGACGTACACAACATCGACCTGTCATCCCGTGCACAGGACTCATATAGTTTAAGGCACGACATTTCCGAGTCTTTTCGACCTCTGACCGTTCGGCCGCTGTCGCTTGGTCCCTTGGCTTGTCCTCTCTCAATTATAATGTCCTGAGCATACTATACATATATAAACCCTCTAGCGATCACCCGTGCGGAATAATAGCTAGTGTATTTTTACGAACGTTGACGTTTGTTATAGGGAGTGTTTCGTTGTAAGCAATTTGGTAATTTCGAACGGAGCGGAATCGGACGGAACGGACTTGGGCGGAACGGAAGCAGACGGAACGGAATCGTCCCATTTTTTTCTCGTCCCGCTCTCATTCAGCCATATGTAACCTTCACACTTGACTCAAAACTGTGACTCGTCCTGGATTTGAGTGGCCTGTTAAATGCGGGACTGCTTGGAAAAAAGCCATCACCGTTGGGCAGAGGAATGGCATGCAACTCTGGCACGTCACAAGCCCACTTCTGAAAGTGCCAACCAATTCCTACTAATGGAACACGCCTTCACTCGTGACTGCACAAGACGACACCAACTTGAGTAATTTACACCATCATTGCCATAAAGCGAATCCAGAGATACAGACTTTTGCTCTCCTGTTTGTGTCTGTGTTGACCCTACATGAGTTACTTGCCTTCACCTCGAGCCATTCTTCTAGACTGGATAGCCTGAGTTCCTGCACACGCTCCCCTAACGCCTAATTTCCTCTAGCTCTTCCCTCTTTGACGGACTTTCCCCCCAACCCCTCCAGAAGAACAGTTGGTGTCGCTGCCAAGAACCGCACTCATAATGACGCAGCACCAACCTTGGAACCCGTCACCCTAACGGCCGCTACGATTCAATTGCCGATGGCGCCAGCTGACGCCACGGAAACCTCCGGAAAGGTATCGGGGTCACTGGGCACGGGGGATTTTATGAATACCTGGTGCAGTACGATCCAAATAACCGGTCTCAGTTGATCGTTTGATCTCTGAGTACTGAGTGCCTGAGGTATGACAACTTTGCTTTTGAAACAGACGAGTCGTGCAGTTAACAATCGGCTCTAGCTTGGGAGAATACTGAACAAGTGCTCGTGTATTGCGAATCTGTCCAGTACTATCAAGCATTCGCTACAAAGGGGGTTTTTGTTGCATGTCTAAGTGTGAAATTGGGAACCATTGCTTTGTCAATCATACACCTAGGGGTAGAACCGTCCAAAGATGTGTATCGTACAAGAAGATCGGGGATAAAACCCTGGCGTCAGCTATCGTGTCGTACAGTTCCAGCCTCGTCCGCTGCAACACGCTCCTCTACGGTTATGGTGTCTGGATTTGTGCTGGTTCTCGTATCCTTCAGTCGGAACGAATTAGAAGGTGAGATGTCATGGTAACGGCTAATACACACCTCGTCAAACTTCAGAACTTTCCTCGGGGTCTTGACACCTTCAAGAATTGGGTCTGATAGGTCTGATAGACGTGCCATTCCACGTTATTCTGCCCTTCCCGCTGAGTCTCATTTCGCTCGTGGCGAGGACACGCTCCGTATCTCCTTGCGGTGGCACACGTCGCACCCACTGGAGCCAGTCGGGTTGGTCGGTTATCATCGAGCGAGAGAAGGTTAAAGTGCGGCGGCCCACTGAAAAGAAGGAATGGAAAGACCATCTAAAAGGCGCGAAGGTGCACAAGCGTCTTCGAAAGCGGAAACGGGGTGACATACGAGTAAGTATGGAACCAAGGACAACAAAGGATACGATTGGCTGGAGGGCGATCGCGAGGAGGTCTTGTTGGGATGATGGGGGTTTTGGGGCACTTCAAGGCGGCTTTGGGCGAGGGTAGCGATGAAAACGGCGCCTACACCGATCTAAACGCAAGGATCAGATGAGAACCAAGCAAGATCCATTCCGTAAAAGACTCACAGGACCGAAATGTCCGCAAAAAAGTGCCTCGCGCCAGTTCGATACCTCAGGCATCCACTTATATAGAATGAGAATAGACGGTATTCGCCGTAGGACCAGTATCACAAGCACGAGCAATACAAGTCGCCAAGGATTATGCCGAGTTCAGAGATGTCAAATCGATCGAACGGAAGCCATGCTCCGATGTAGATAAAGCACGCGCAATGAGGACAAGATCGAGGATAGCGGAGAATGCATCGTCTTCGGTCTGTTTGTTGAAATGACCGTCCCAAGAAATTGCACTGCCTACACGTAGGATGAGCAAAAAACATCGTGATGGGGTACAAGCATACCAGCAGCAAAAGCAGCAGGAGATCATCGTTCCCGAGTGAATGGTGGCACCGACGGTAATAACGCTAGGGCGATGTATTGTGCTACATACGACTCCCGATCGAGGAAGCCTTTCATATGAGCATATCTCATCAAACGAGAGAATAAGTAGCCTGTAAAACCGTTCCATCACAATAACATTCAAGTTAAGGCAAGCCTCGTACCTATAACTGCGCCTAAGACAGTACCCCAGGAGCACTTGATCTAGGCATCCCGAGAAATCAGCACCAGCAGAAGGAAGACATGGATCGTCCACGGACATAACCAACTGATGACCAACCACTTCTCGAAAGCCGTTTCACGTGTAGCCTCCGTTGTGAGATATATCGCAATGCTGAGGAAGGATATGCCAATCCATCGTTCGAAGCGGACTCAGCCACGAGAATTTGGCGAATGGGGAGAGGAACATTCTTTACAGCAAATTTACCACCTTATGAGATCAGACCGTCTGAGTTGATGACCTATGTCGTCAACAGTCTAAGATACATACCGATAACTGCCGCGCTGATGATCGGGTCTGTAGGAGTCAAGCATGCTGAGATGACGAGCGAGGATACAAAATCTAGTTTCGGGAAAAGAACGTGGATGAAAACTTGCGGAAGGAGAAAGACATGAGATCGCGTGAGATCGCGGTGACTGCGCTGGCTCACTTACCCGCCGAGATAAGCCATCCAAAGGCCATGGTAGGCACGACCATGATAAGTAAGCTCTTCGCGTGATCAGCCAAATACCTCTTCGGCAGCTCTACGCCTATGGCAAAAAGACCAGTTGCGAGCACGACCCGCATAATCTCCCGTGTGAGGACGTCCGTTACTTGCGTCCAAGAACGAGGATCGAATATGCCCAGGACATGAGGACCTAAAATAATCCAAAGCCTGTTCCGAGGATGACTTCATTCATATATAACTGTCCATGGGATCAATGATCTGGGGAGGTCTACTGCCCTCGTGGCGTCCCACTTCTCTTTAACTATCAAGGATATCAAGTTGTACTTGAGGCCATCAGACGATACTGGTTGTCGTGGAGAGCACAAAAAGACGCACTGCCACAACGAAGCCACCCAGAACGGTAATGCCAGACTGGTGGATGAAGTCTGTTGATGGAAGAATTTTGCAGCGAACTGGTTAACTGGCCAAACAGGACATTACGGACTTCAAGAAATTCCCAAGGCATGGTGGGTGGATGTAGACACCGGGTCCTTGAAAGAAAGTCCGGGGATTAAGAGGTGGAAAGTAGATCGTTGGACACGGGGTATTTCTCTAGCCTAGGACTTGTGTAAATTTCACGTTCGGCTTTTGCGTGAGGCTGGACCTAGATGAGCGACCCCCGCTACTTTTAAAGTCTTCCTCCGCCATGTCACGTGCACTATCTCATGCGCAGATTCGCCATGGATGAGGTTAGCATGTTACGCCCACCATCTCTTGCGCTTCTTATGCGGCTTCATCCCCATTGTACTCGTGATTGGGCCACGAGAAAGGTTAATGCCACAGGAACTTGTATCACCCACAATTAACTGATAACAAGGGGAAAACGGTGACCGAAAACGTGAGTTAGCAGCGTGGATTGTGCTATCTCGGACCCGCGACATGTACGAAATCCCTAGTATACTTGATAGTACAATTGGTGTGGAGGGTTCGACTGCTGCCATTATGGGATGGTTGACTAGATAAGCGTATCCTGCACAGAGAATATGTCTACTCCTGGCGTACGACGGTACGAGTGATCTGGCTTCCTAAGCTATGTAGTACCATACGTTCACCTCTACGGACGAGCAGCTGCCTGGAATCTGAATCGCACAATCTTCTCTGCTTGAGTCATGATATGGTCATCCATTTGGAGGCTTTCTTGACGCGCTGCGGATCGGACGTTACCGGAGTGAACTTTCCGCGGCAAGGACTCTGTCCGCTCGTAATGATATCGCGTACTCAGTACCAGGCCCACGATGTAACGTAGAAGGTTGGCGCTGTCGACGCTGACCCCTCGGAATCAACAGGACAGCTTAGTGGGATTCTCCCTGCAAACACGCGTTCTCCTGATTATCTGCTATGTGGTTGTACAAGCTGTCGAGCTAGATGCTAGCGTCATGGAGAGGAGTACAGTGTCTCCAGAAAGGCTACCACATCACCGTGGTTTTCATTCCTTCCGCTCAATGCACGCTCGGCGATGGTGGGAAGATCCTCTCGTGGAACGTCATACCGATCAAGGCTTGTTTTTAAATCAAGACTGCTCACAAGCCTAACACGATTCATAAACATCAAGTTTTAAAGAATATGAAGACTTACTCGTCGATGAGTACGCTGAGCTTGACCACGTCGCCCTCCAGTGAACCTGTGGACGTTTGTTTCAGCTGGTGCAAGGTACCGGCGAGCCATTGTTTTCTCCTCTGAGGCAACCTTAGCTTTCAGATTGATGGTCGGGCAAGTGTTAAGCACTACAAGAATATTCGATCTTATCCTCCGAACTGTGTCCATCATGGTAACGACCGTCCTACCGAAGTGATCCCATGTGGTACGCTATAGGTTGCACCGAGCCTGTGCCCAAGGGCGTGCGATAGCCCAACGGCACTATAGAGAGCGGTTCATTTTGAGAAGCAGCATAGCTACGTTCATGTCGTTAATCACCTGTATCCTTGTTTCGACGGCCAAAGACTCATCCACGAAGCGACTTGTAACTTCTGTCGTGCGTGAATATCGTAAGGGTCTGCCTTCGACTGTGGCAAATACTTGAATAAATCCACGATGGCTCCATAACAAAGATGTTTCAGTGGTGGTATTTCAAACGGCTGACACAAGTTCTCGACAGCATGGTCGAGCGCGCGTATCCCGGTAGATAGCCTGTGTACATTAAGTACATGAAGCGTTATAGTAAAGACGTGATGTGACTGACCACAACTTTTCGGGGGTGGCAAGGGTAAGTTCCGCATCAAGAATGATGCCAGAAGGAGCAAGGTATGGCGAGCTGACAGATGTCTTTTGACTCGCTTCGTCGGTATATACTGCGATAGTCTTCCACGAAGATAGGACATCTATCAAACGTCATTAATAGGTACGCCATACCGTATACTCCGCAGCGCTGAGTGTTGTAGGTATAGCAATCTGGCGAAGGAACTCTCCGCCGAGCTGCTCATGCAAAAAGAAGATGATGGCCTTCGAAGCGTCGATAGGGGAACCGCCGCCGACCGAAACGATGATATCGGCGCCAGACTTTTGAACGCATCTGCGCCGGCGCGAACTCCGGAAATGGGGGCGTGCTCCCCAATGTTGTAGAAAGTGGCCGCATAGCGATTCTGCTCACGCAGGATACCTTCCACTTTCTTCACAACATCCGTCTGCGTTGTATGAAAGAAGAGGGGCCAAGGCGAGGGGTGGTAGTGGTCGGACATACCTTTGTATAGAGACTTTTTCCAGTAATGACGAGTGCCTTGGAAGTTCCAAGGGTATCCAGTAGTTTTGGAAGGGCAGTCGAGACGCTTCCAGGACCATAATATACTCCTTGGAGTGTGTGAGTCCAGGCATAGTATCCGCTTAGCTCTGTGGAGGGGATCTGTACCGACATGATTGTCTCGTCGAATCGCAAGATGACCGTATATAACGGCCAGTTTCTTGCGTAAATGCTATCGTTATTAAGTTCGTTATTCGCATCAATGACATCATCTATAGTATTTCAGGGGAAGATGCGAGCAAGGCCGAAGGTGACTGACCATCTTGTGAGTCATGATGCATGATGCATGATTCACCGCTAGCAGAATTTGCGCATATCTGGAGGAAGTTACTGAAGCCCCAGAAGGGAGAATTCGACCCTGATCTCCTCGTCCCGGTTACAG
>WTXL01000308.1:0-21784 GCA_022376525.1 Russula vinacea
TGTATGAATATATCAAGTGTGACGGCGCAGGGTCAAGCCAGAGAATGGGCAATGCGATATCATGCGCCTCCGAGCGTGTTCAGCACGAAGCTAGGTGATTGATTTGGCACTTAACTATACAATGTCTCACCAGATCAAGACCGGAATAATAGGAACACAATAGATTCAATATCGGTATAAGCACCTCGCCTTTACCACTACAACTGAGAGCTCCCGGTCGAGAAACGCCCCGTGTGCAACTAGTAAAGCCTCCAGACTCCTTCACATCAGCTCACTCTTCTCACACTGGAACCTGGTCCATAGCCGCACTACCGTAATACGAACAATTCCAATTATGCCGTATTTTGTGCCATCCACTCACTGGGGTGGGGTTCCTTAGAGCGCACATTAACCAAATCTGCATCATGGCGCAGTCAAGCGAATGTTGCATACCTTCGTTGCCGCACGCGACCGAAGGCCAGAGAGGGGCATTCACTGGTGCCATGCACGCGCCATTCCAGAGGGAGCTACCTTCACTTCCTTGCCATTCCGTACACGGCACCTCTTGGTATTTGCCGAGCATCGCTTCACGTCCACTAGGGAAGAAGGCACCCGCTGCTCCCGAGTCTTCGCACAGATCAAAACTACGTTTGGCTTTATTTTCAGCATACCGCAGTCATAATGAGAAAGGCAAGAACTCACTGCACGGGCATGTTGAATTGGTTGAGCGGGTGGGAGACCGTTTGGCCGCACCATACTTCGTTTCCTGCTACAGGGCACAGATTGCTAACCCTTACAATAATGGTGTTCCCCATCGGACCAGTGTAGCTTGGTGTATATGGGTCACTGGTTGGGGTTATTTGGAAGCAGCGCCCGCAAGCGTCACCATAACTCTGGGCGGAACCGAAAGTAAGCTCATTGATTGCCGCCGTATACCCGGATGTCATGCTTATGCCGCACGCTGCAGAAGGTCATCGCGGTCAGCACGGACTCCGTGAACTACTAAACCAGGAAAGTAGGCGCAGAGCTTACAGGGGGTTCCGCAGCCACTATACGCCGTGAAGGACGCTTGGTCACTGGGATTTTGCACCCAACCACCGGACCGCTGTTGGTGCACGATCCCGTGTGAGGCAACGGCGAGAGGGGAGAGGAAGACGAGGGCGACGAGAGCAGATTTCATTGTGAAATGAATTGGATGGTGAGGTCGCTGCTGTGAGTGGACCACCGTTTCTCGTTCGATCTCCCACTCTTTATATGCCTGTCGTAGGCGGGATAATTTTTGTATCATGATACATGACTACTATTGGTGTCTGGCATCTTTTCGGAGTCTTTTTTGCATGCCCGTTGCCGCAGTGAATCCTAATGGCCAGATGCTCGACGCCGCCGAACGCAACGGCACCATCACACTTTATTGCAGTAATGTTTCCAGTATATCAGCACCACAGAGTTTGCTCTAGCGGAAGTTCCAACACTTTGGTGCTGGGAAATGACATCGGCACAACATGCGCCTCCAATCTTATCATGATATACTTCGGACGCCGATGCATGACGGAATTAGTATGGTGCGTTTTTCCACCTTTGCGTTTCACCCAAATACTATTTGAAGTCACGCAGGGGTGACCTTTCGCTCTTTGAGTATGAGGGAGGGGTAGGTTGGTAAAGCCAACGACTGAATTCGTTCGGAGCGGCCGATCCATCGCTGCCCATCCGACGTGGTAATAGGGAAACGGTGGCTTTTGATCTCTAGGGGAACTATAACGTTTTTCGTGATTTGAAGGGCGGGCATCTCCCTGTGATGGCGGCGTATGCCAGTGACAGTGGCAATGACTGAAGTCATTGAACTGTATCACTGGCATATGTCGGTCTTACTAAATTATTCAACCGTCAATTTGGAACAAATGAATGAGGTTCCGCCACCTTTCTAGAAAAGCATATATATATGGCAGATGTATGCGTTTTACGTTGTGTAGCAACGCCGTCAAGATGAGGACTTCTGCGGCAGTCACCTGAATGCGGCGCTGACCTCGCTGAGCCTTTCTTCAAACGAACACCTGAGAAATGCGCTACGTAGTAAGTACGCTAAGCAATTATGTATTCGTAAAACCCGTAATACCAGTACACTACCTCAGTTTGAACGTTTGAACGGTGATTCGACGCGATCAATACAACAATATCGCAAGATTCCCGACTGGACGTGGTAAAACTGTAATTTTGCAAATAGGCTTGAAGTGGCAAATCGACAAGCTTCTTACTTGATAAGTTTGAGCCTGAGGCACGTTTTTTTTAAAGTACGTGATTGCATGACCGTCCAGAGGCCTCGGGCCCTCGGTCTTGGCCCTTGGGGCGCGGTACTATATAAGGAGCCTGTAAGGTGTTTGTATTGTGAACGGATGACTTCTGCAGACTGCAGTTCCACAGCTCAAAGCGCTCAATTTCTAGGACATTATCGAAGCCTGATGGCAGTCCGATGCTCGGCATCATGAAAGGCCTGTCACAATTTCCTTGCAGTTTCCATCATTTTACTGGGTGTACCGTGAACTGAATCGTAAGAAAGTTTGATACCAAGAAATTGATGTTTGTGGACACCACCAGAAACAGCCAAATGACTTGTGCCAGCTCGGAACGCATGATGCGTGAAATTTCAGACAAGATCTTGGACAAGATGACAACGTTGGCGCTGAGTTCACGTGACTGGATACCACGTTTACGTCTGCCCTCAGTTTATTGTATCCACAGCAACTGAGGTAATTGATTAGATCCGGAGGCTTCAAAACCCCACAACGGACGGCGTTGGGTCGCTTCGCTCGATTTCGGCTCGGCTCACGAGCGCGCATAGAGGAGCCGTGGCAGCAAGCCAAGCAGCAAGCGTGGCAGCACTGACCAAGGCACTGACGTGCTTTCAGTATCCCGGAAACACTTCCGCTGTTCCATGAACCTGCAACGGCCGGGAACAGACATGAGCCTCACAATATACGCCAATCCTTGTCAACGCGTCTACGACCCTCAGCTGGCCGTGAACGTTGATAGTACGGCCATTGTTGCAATTTGTTGGACCTACGGAATGCCCTGTCTGAGTGTAGAGTGAGTCGATTATGGGCTGCTTTCGCTATGTCTCTATGGTGTACAGTACAAGTGGACGCAAAGCGATGATCCGGCCAAGATTCAGCGCACGCTGCTTGGCACGCTGGGGTATTGAGTGATATTATCATATTAGGATCACGATATCATCACGAAATATTCACATCACGATTCACGAGACATTCTCTCACGGCTTCCTCGTGACGAACAAACTAAAGTAGTAGATTTGGTCTTGGATTTGGTCATGAAGCATGTTTTCAATGTAACGTTCCTCAGGTGTTTCTGAAATTCTGACTCGTCTTGTGCATGCGCCTCCAGAACGGGCACGCAACCATCTCGATGCTTACCTGGTAACCTGACTGTGTTCTGTAGGAATATAGCAAACATGAGTGGCTCAGGGTTAAGCCAGTTAACTGGCATTGCGATATCACGCGTGCCCAACATGATGCATGAAGCTCCGTAATTGATTTGGTATATAGCTATACGATGTCTCACATGAAAATAGCAAGGTATAAACAACTCGTCTTTACCACTACGAGTTGAGAACTCCCAGTCGAGAAACTCCCCGTGTGCCACAGTAAATCTTCCAGCCTCCTTCACATCAGCACTATCTTCTCGCTCTCTGTCCTCAAGCCATCCTCACTTATCTCGAACCTGGTCCATAACCGCAATACCGTAATACGAACAATTCCTATTACGCCATATTTTGTGTCATCCACTCACTAGGGTGCGGATCCTTAGAGCGCACATTAACCAAAATTGCATCATGACGCAGTCAAGCAAATGTTGCATACCTTCGTTGCCGCACGCGACCGAAGGCCAGAGAGGGGCGTTCACTGGGGCCATGCACGCGCCATTCCAGAGGGAGCTACCCTCACCACCGTGCCATTCCGTACACGGCACTTCTTGATATTTGCCGAGCATCGCCCCACGTCCACTAGGGAAGAAAGCGCCCGCTGCTCCCGAGTCTTCGCACAGATCAAAGCTACAATTGACTTTATTTTCAGCATACCGCGGTCATAGTGAGAAAGGCAAGAACGCACTGCACGGGGGTCTTGAATTGGTTGAGCGGCTGTGAGGCCGTTTGGCCACACCATGCTTCGTTTCCATCTATAGGGCACAGATCGCTAACCCTTACAATAATGGTGTTCCCCATCGGACCAGTGTAGCTTGGTGTATATGGGTCACTGGTTGGGGTTATTTGGAAGCAGCGCCCGCAAGCGTCACCATAACTGCGGGCGGAACCGAATGTAAGCTGATTGACCGCAGCCGTATACCCGGATGTCATGCTTATGCCGCACGCTGCAGAAGAACGTCGAGGTGAGCATGGCCTCCATGAGGCACTAAACCAGGAAAGTAGGCGCAGAGCTTACAGGGAGTTCCGCAGCCATTATACATCGTGAAGGACGCATTGCCACTGGGATTTTGCACGTAGCCATCGGAGCTGTGGCTCGTGGTGGTGCTGGTGCCGGTGTTGGTGTTGGTGTTGGTGTTGGTGTTGGTGTTGGTGTTGGTGTTGGTGTTGGTGTTGGTGCCGGTGTTGGTGTTGGTGTTGGTGTTGGTGCCGGTGTTGGTGTTGGTGTTGGTGCCGGTGTTGGTGTTGGTGTTGGTGTTGGTGTTGGTGTTGGTGTTGTTGGTGGTGTGGGTGTGTGAGTGTGTGTGTGTGTGAGTGTGAGTGCAATGACGTTGGTGCACCATGCCATGCGAGGCAACGGCGAGAGTGGAGAGGAAGACCAGAGCGAGAGCGAGAGCAGATTTCATTGTGAAATGAACGGACTCAGATGGGGAGGTCGCTGCCGTCAGTCAGAGGACTACCGTTTCTGGTTCGATACCCCCTGGCTTTATATGCCTGTCGAGAGTGGGATAATTCTTCATCGCGATGCGCGAATATTGGTGTCGAAGCATCTTTTTCTTTCTTGCACACCCGTTGCCACAGTGAATCCTAATGGCCAGAGGCCCGAGGCCCCCGGAAGAGCGCCCCTAACCTTTATTACCGGTAGGACTTCCGACAGAGTTCGCCCTGGCGGATGACCTAACTCCTCTGGTGCTGAGAGATGAGATCAGCACAACATGCGCCTCCAAACTTGTCATGATGTACTTAGGACGTCAATGCCTGACCGAGTTAGTATACGTATTGCGATTCACCTAAACGCTACTATGAATTCACGCAAGGGTGACCTTTCGCCCTTTGAGCCCAAGGGGGGTAGGTTGGTAAAGGCAACGACTGAATCCATTCGGAGCGGCCGATTCATCGTTGCCCGTCCGAAATTGTCACAGGGAAACGGTGCTTTTTTTGACCCTCTGGAGAAATCACAGTGTTTTTCGTGATCTGGAGGGGCATCACTGCATATGCTAGTGCCAATGGGAATGACTGTAGTATATCACTGGCCTAAAATATCCAACCATCATCATAGAACAAATGAAATCAATGAATGAGGTTTGTCACCTTTTCGAGAAAAGTACTCGGAAGAGTATATGGCCTGAGAACTGTGTTCCAAGTTAGTATGCGGCGGACCCGGTGCTGACGCCGCTGCGCCTCCGGCTCAGGGCACTGGTATCGCTAATTCGGACATCCTTAATTTCTTCACTACACCTCGGGATGACTTCTGCAGTTCCACTGCTCGGATACCGTACCGAAGCCCGATGTTCGGGGTTGCTAGACCTAATCTCCATCATTTCAGCGGGTGCATCGTGAACTTGAATTCATAAGACAGTTCGACGTTCTAAAAAACTGTCCGCCATGTACCGTGCGACGAAATATGCGCGCATATACACAACACAACACGAGTTCACGTGATACTAGTAAGATACGTTCACTTTTCTTTCCCAAGACTTTTCCCCAAAACTTTCCCTCAATTTGTTGTATCCACAGCAACTGAGGTAATTGGTTACAGGCCTCAAAATGGACATGAATGGGGACATTCCGCATGCAGCATTCGCTAATGTGCATAGGACCATGATATCCTTGATGATATCTGTGCGCAGCTGCCGCGGCACTCGCTTAGATGTAACACAGATAAAGTGTACGACCCCACAACGACGTTGGGTGTCTTCGCTTTGGGCTGTCACGAGCACGCCCAGAGCGGAGCCGTGGCCCGTGGCAGAAGTGCCGTACCGTCCATACGGCGTACTCCAGATTCTTCTGAAAACTTTTCCGCTGTGCAAATGGACCCCTGCAAACGCCCAGGGACAGCCTGAGCCTTACAATGCATGCCGCGCCTATCCAATCTCCGTTAACACATCTACGCTCCCGGCCTCGGCTGGCCGTGAAAATTGACGCAACCATTATCCGACCCGACCCACGGAACGCCCTGTCTGCGTGGTGAGTCGTAGTCGCTCTGTGTTGCTCAGCTTTCTTATTTTCGCTACGTCTCCATAGCGTGTACAAGTGCCCTAAAGTAAACGCAAAGCAACATCACCGTGAATTCGGGAACTTGCTTCGCGCAAACCTCAAACAAACCTCGTATGTTTCGGCCCACTGTCCCGATGCTCCCTTTCTCGCAGTTTCATTGCAGTTATGTGAAGCTTGTTTTCGATGTAACGTCCCTCGGGTAATTCCGAAATTCTGACTCGTCTTGTACGTGCGCCTCCTAAAGGAACGCGACCGTCTTTGGTGCCTACCTGCTGTGTTTCTAGGAATATAGCAAGCGCGACGGCTCCAGGTCAAGAAAGTGAAGGGGAAATATGATATCATTCCCCTCGCATGCCCAAACCTTCATGAAGCTTCATGCACAATTCGTCATGATTTACAAAGCTACGTGGCTGATATGTGGGTATAAGTAGCTCGTATCCAAGTTTACCACTAATGGTTGAGAGCTCGCAGTCGAGAAATTCCTCGTGTGCTACTAGTAAACCCTCTGGACACCTTCACGTCGATTGTCTTCTCGTCCTCTGCCCCCAAGCCGTCCTCACTTCTTCTCGATTGAAGTCGATTCCTGTGTGCATTACCTTCTGGTAGCATGATAGTCGCACTACCAACATCTCGTCTCATTATGCCGCGTCTACCACGAATAGGGCGCAGATCCTTAGAGTGTATTTTAACCCAAACTGTATCACGGCGCAGGCAAGTGAATGCTTCGTACCTACGTTGCCGCACCCGCGTTCAGGCCAGAAAGGAGTGGTTGAATTGCCCATGCACGCGCCATTCCAGAGCCGTTCACCTTCTATACCTCGCCATCTCGAGCACGACACTTCTTTGTAATTGCCAAGCATCGCGCCGCGAGAACCTTCGAAGAAGGCCTGCGGTGCTCCCGAGTCTTCGCAGAGATCAAAGCTACATTTGGGTTCATTTTTGAGCATACGCGTTCCTAAAGGGAAAAAAAAAAGAACGCACTGCATGTGCTTGCCGTATTGGTTGACCGGCGTGGAGACAGTTTGGTCGCACCATTGTGGGGTGTCTCCCGATGAAAAAGGGCACAGGTCGGTAACCCTTACGATGATTGGTGTCCCCATCCGACCAGTGTAGTCTGGCGAATATGGGTCCTTGGTTGGCGCTATTTCGAAGCAGCGCCCGCAAGCGTCACCAGCACTCTCCATGGCGCCGAATGAAAGCACGTTGACCGCAGCCGTGTATCCTTCTGTCATCCTTATGCCGCACGCTGCAGAAGGACGTCGCGCTCAGCATGGGCTCCGCGAAGCTCTAAACCACGAAAACGGGCATAGTGCTTACAGGGATATTGACAGCCACTATACGCCGTGAAGGACGCCGTCCCTTCGAGATTTTGCACCCAGCCACGATTGGACCGTTCGGACGTGTTGACCTTGGTCTTAGTCTTAGCTTTGGCCTTGGTAGTGCCGTGGTGGTGCACGATGTGGTCTGAGGCAAGGGATAGAGAAGAGAGGAAGACGAGAACGAAAGCTAGAGCGGTTTTCATCGTAGGATGTAGTATGCACTCGGATGGAGAAGTCGTTGCTGTCAGTCAGAGGCGTACCGATTCAGGTTTGATTCCCCTTGCCATTATATGCCAGTCGTGAGTGGGATGATTTCATCGCGATGCGCGATGACTATCTGTTCGGGGCATCCTTTTCTTTCTTGCGCCGGTTGCCACAGTGAAACGAGGCCCGAGGCCCCCGGACGCAGCAGTGCCACCACTTTATTAAGTCGTCCCGAATATCGGCACAGTTCGCCCTGGCCGATCCAACTCCTTTGAGGCTTAGAGACGACATCATCACAACATGTGCCTGACAAGGGCATCGTACCAGGCATCGTACCAAGCATCGTACTAAAGAAATGAGTTCCACGTCAAGTTCCACGTCTCATGATAGACATAGCACACTGACATATAGTTGCGTTTCGAGTGATGCAGTACGATTAAGTACATGATTACATGGCCATCCAGGAACGTGCTCAGGCCGCTCAGCGTTCAGGCCTCAGGCCTCGGGTTCGGGACATGCTGTTAGGAAGCCATGTCAATTTTTTATGGGCGCTACGGACCGTCAGGAACACAACTTTTAAATGCCACGGTCCGGTTTGGTCCGGTTTCTTTTCCGATCCGGACCACAGAAAAAGGTTTGTTCCTCACAACATAGTGCCATGGATACTTACAGTAATGTTCCATGCGCAGCACTCGCTTGGTAGATGGAGTTGTACGTGACAGTACGTTACCCCATCCTGTACCCCACAACGACATCAGTTCACGAGTCGCGCTTGAAGTGGAGCCGTGGCGGCAGCACAGCTGTAGCCGTCAGCTTAGTACTTGGCCTAGTACTGTTGGAAGTACTTCTTGTTCAGTGGACTCCTGCAACGCCCGGAGACAGACCTGAGCCGCAATACGCCGCGCCCATCCAATCCCTGTCAATGCGCCCACGATCTTGGTCGGCCATGAAGTTTGACACAGCATTACTTGACCCACAGAAAAGTGACCCACGTCAAATAACATGACGTTGTTTGGTTGTAGGACGGGGGGTGACGAGGCCCAGCGCTTCATTAAGCTTCATTCATCATGCATCACGTCTCAGAAAATTTTTCCGGTTTTCTACGAAGCTACGTGATTGATTCACTATTCAGCTATCATTAAGAAACTCCTCATCGATTCCGTCTCTTACTCCGTCCCCATGTCTCGATCCTCTTTGTGCATCACCTTCTGGGTATATATGATCGCACTACCGCAATACGAACACCTCGTCCCATTATGTCATCCACTCATGGGGGTGGACACCCTTAGTGTGTACATTAACAAAAACTGCATCACGGCGCAGACAAGTGAATGTATCGTACCTTTGTTGCCGCACCAGGTCTTAGGCCAGAGAGGAGTGTCCGATGGCGCCATGCACGAGTCCTCCGAGATGGAGGTGCCTTGACTACCACTCCATAGTGAACACGACACTTCGTGGAATTTGCCGATCATCGGGCGATCATCAAAAGGGTAAAACTTATCCCAAGCTTCCGAGGGAGCACAGAGGTCAAAGCTACAATTGGTTTTATTTTCAGCACACCACTGTCCCAATGGAAAAGGAAAGGACGCACTGCGTGGACGCGTTGAATGAGTTGAGCGGTTTGGAGACCGTCTGGCCACACGGATTTGTTTGTGATGTGCTTTCTATATAATTGAGCGGGCACAGGTTGTTGACCTTTATGTAGATGCCGAGCCCGGGCTCGAACTTGGCGTCCACGTTGGATGGCTCCGAGAGAGGCTTTACATAGAAGCAGCGCCCGCAACCGTCACCAGGTCCGCTGCTGGCACCGTATGCAAGCTCGTTGATCGACGCCGTGTATCCGGACGTGAAACTTTCGCCGCACGCTGCACAAAGAACATCGCGCTCAGCATGGGCTCCGCGAAGTACTAAACCACGAAAAACAAGCGCAGGGCTTACAGGGCGCAGTTTGACAGCTCGCTGAATTGGACTTCGAGAAGGACGCGGTGCCCCTGAATTTCTGCTTCCAGCCGGTGCACGTGTTGGTGTTGGTGTTGGTGTTGGTATTGGTATTGGTGTTAGTGTTAGTGTTAGCTTTAGTGTTGGTGTTAGTGTTGGTGTTAGCTTTAGTGTTGGTGTTAGTGTTGGTGTTAGATTTGGTGGTGTTAGTGTTGGCGTTGGCACTGGTGTTGGCGCTGATGTTGGCGCTGGTGTGGGCAAGGGTGCTGTTGGTGCTGTTGGTGTTGGTGTTGGTGTTGGTGTTGGCGCTGGTGTGGGCAAGGGTGCTGTTGGTGGTGGTGGTGTTAGTGTTGGTGTTGGTGTTGGTGTTGGCGTTGGTGTTGGCGTTGGTGCTGGTGTGGGCATGGATATTGTTGGTGGTGTTGGTGTTGGTGTGAGTTTTGGAGTGGGTCTTGCTGGTGCAATGACGATGGTGCACGATGTCATGCGAGGCAACGACGAAAGTGGACAGGGAGACGAGGGCTGCGAGAGCGAAAGCGAATTTCATTTCGAAAAGAGATGGGTTTGGATGGTCCAAGGCTGCTGCTTTCGGTGCACGACCATTTCTGCTTCGATCCCCTCTGCCTTTATGTACCTGTCGTGAGCAGGATATGTTTTCATCACGATGCGCGATTAATATTGATGTCGGAGCTTCCTTTTTTTTTCTTGCACACCCGTTGCCAGAATGCCAATGGATCCTAATACCCAGGGGCCCGATGCCACGGACGCACCTGTCCCACTACCTTATATTACGGCTTCTCGTATATTGGCACTGCGACGAAGTTCGCTCTGGCAGATGGTTCAGCTCCTTTGATGCTCGGAGACGACATCGTCACAACTTGCGCATAACAAGGGCTTCGTACTGAGGAATAAGTTCCAAGCCTGAGTGTCCGGACAGACATAGCATGCTGACATATTGTTGCGCCTCGAGGGATGCGGTACGTTAAGTACATGATTACATGACCACCCAGGCATTCACATCCCTCGGGGCCTCGGGGCATGCTATTACAGCAGATTCGGAAGCCTTGGTCGTGTAAGTTTTTTTTATGGGCGCTCGCGCGGCTCGGTGTCCGTCAGGAAGACAAGCAATGCCGCGGTCCGGTTTGCGATCCGGTTTTGGCTCACCGTGACGTCAACACGTCTACGACCTCGGTTGGTCGTGGTAATTGACGCATCCATTATCCGACCCCACGGAACGGCCTGTCCGCCAAGTGTAGGGTGTGTTGGTCTGGGTGGTCACCTCTTCATGGCGTGCCCAAGCGGGCCGAAAATAAACGCAAAGAATGATTCGGCGCTTATTGCCAGTGTGTGACTACTATCAGACAGTTTAGCTAGTTGAACTGATGACCGCTACCTCGTACCTTTGCATGACGCATATTGTAAGGCACAGCGATGTACTGTATGTATATGTGTATCTGTACTGGCCTTCATGCGGACCGAATGCGCCATGCAAGAGTGCTGCTGCTCTGAGTGCATCAGGAGGTTGCTTCGTGCAGACCCGACACAGACTTGAAAGACACTTGATACTACCTTTCTTCAAGTCTGTAATCATGAGAAGCGTATTGATGTAACACGCGACCATCTTGACGTTTGTTTGACTGGTGGGGCGTATGGTATTCTGTAGGAATTATGGCAAGCGCGGCAGAGCACTCGCGTGCCAAACCCTCCATGCATTATACATGTCTCAGTTCTTTCCTGTTTTTTTTTTTCACGGCGTGATTAATTTAGTATTCATCATACAATGTCTCACTTGCAAAGTAGCTGAGACAATACAATAGATTCCGTGTACATTTAAGCAGTTCGTCTTTGCCAATACGAGCGGAAAACTTCCAGTCAAGAAACTCGTCCCATTTTGCCGTATTTTGTGTCATCCACTCATGGGGGTGGACATCCTTAGAGTTCGCATTAACAAAACTGCATCGCGACGCAGGCAAGCGAGTGCTTCGTACCTTCGTTGCCGCATGCGGTCGCAGGCCAGAAAGGAGCATTCTCTGGCGCCATACACGAGCCATTCCAGAGGGGGTTGCCTTGACTACCATTCCATTCGCTACACGACACTTCTTGGTACTTGCCGAGCATCGCAAGACGCGGAGGAGGGAAGAACGCGGCCGAAGCTCCTGATGGAGCACACAGATCAAAGCTTACGATTGGTTTTTGTATTTTTCAGCATGACACCACGAGTCCAAGTGCGGGGAAAAGGCAAGGACGCACTGCATGGACATGCCGAATGTGTTGAGCGGTTTGGAGACCGTCTGGCCACACCAGTTTGGTTGCGACGCGTTACCATGAGGCAAGCACAGATTGTTGACCTTTACTACAATGTCGTGCCCGAACGGGCCACTGAAGTGCGGCGAGTACGGGTCCTTGGTTGGCTTTATTCTGAAGCAGCGCCCGCAAGCGTCACCAAAACTGTGATTGGAACCGAATGCAAGCTCGTTGACCGCCGCTGTGTACCCGGCCGTGAAGTTTTGGCCGCACGCTGTACAAGGACGTCGCACTCAGAATGGGCTCTTCCGCAGAGGCGTATTAAACCACGAAAAATAGGCGCAGAGCTTACAGGGTCCTAGTGTACAGTCTTCAGCTGACGTGAAGGATGCGTGGCCCTTGGGTTTTTGTACCCAGTCGCCGCACGTGGCGTTGCCGTCGCCGCTGCTGGCGGCCGCATCATCACATCCTCGGTGCACGATACCGTTTGGTAAGGCAATGACGAGAGTGGAGAGGAGGACGATGATGACAGCGAGAGCAAGAGCCGATTTCATTGTGGAACAGAACTGGAAGGGATGGACTCGGATGCTGTGAGGTCGCTGCTATCAATAGACTGCCGTTCTTCGTACGATCCCCTCTGCCTTTATATACTATCGTGAGCGGGGATGATGCACAATTGCTTCTGATCTCTCTTGCGCACCCGTTGCCACAGTGAATCCTATTGTGGACTGGGCTTCGAAGTTCAGACGTGGCAACGCCACGATAATTATCCGACGAGTCAACTGATGACGCAGAAGCAGGTAGATTTGAGTTTCCTGGGAGTCAAATGTCGGCACCGTGTCATGATCCAATTACTGCTGGATACCACGTGGTGTGGGGCACGTCTCGTGCAGCCGTGCTCGTGTTTCGCTCAGATGCTGTAAACTGAGGTTTCGATGAAACATGCACCTCCAATCTTTTCACGATGTAATTCAGATGCCGGTGCGCAAAAGTTAGGATGGTGCGTTTCGCCTATACACTATGAGGCCATGCAATGGCGAAACAGTTCTCTTGATCCTCTGGGAAACCATAAATTTCTCGTGATTTGGGGGTGGGCGCCTGTGATAGTCGCATGCCAATTATCATGTGCTGCATCTAAGATATTCACTGTCACAATGGAACAAGTGAGTGAGGTTTGTCACCGTTTCTGCAAGTGCTTGTAGTCGGTTTATGTTGGTTATGTTGGTATAGCAGTGTCGAGTTGAAGCCAACGAAATGACGTCGCCGCTTCGGCAAATTACAGTCGCACGTGGCACCGCTTGATTTTTTCTTCACTACACCTCGGACTTCGTTCCTCTGTGAACACTTTGCACCTCACAACTCGGCCTTGCTCTGATTTCTACCACACGGTGCGTTCCCTAAGTAACTACCTATTTTTGGAGCCCACATTACAGAAACCGCGATCACAATGCAATCATGAGGCCAGCACTTGCCACTAACCCTCTGTCGCTGCCAGTTTACCTACAAAGTCTCCTCAGTCCGACGGCACCGAGTCAGGCTTAACGTGCAGAACTCGGCTAGCCTAATGTACACTGAGAAACCGTATCTGGGTGACCCTTCGGCAGTAATAGAGCGTCTTAGACTGGAGAAACAGCGTGATCGGCTCATCCTCGAGACCGACAGAGGGATGGCCTAGCTACAAAATCAAAATACTCTCGAGAGGGCTATGCTTGGCGTTGTATCCTCGATGAGCGATGATTCATGCTCTCTCAACACTGATACTCCGCTTTCCGACTGTGTCTCCCTTCAAATGGATAGGCGTATAACCTCACTAGCGTCGGGACCTCTGAACCCGCAGATCATCTGATGACCTCGAGTACGAAGTCGTGAACGGGATTCGGCCTAGTAAGCCACATGTCAATTTTGCGCTTTACAGACAATGCTACACGCCATCTTCACGACCGTCTGGTACCCGAAGAGGTCACAGACTGCTCAGAATGTGGGGATATCCTCGACCAGATCAAGTACATCTGCACGATTCGGACTTGCGAAGAGAAGACGCCCATATGACGCACTGCGCTCGCCGCAGCACAGGGTGCGGGAAAAGGCAAGAGTCGTACCCCAACTACCATCATCGTGGCGTGGGAATAGTACCACAAGTCGCCCTCGCAGCGGGCCATATGGTAGCTTCCAATCCACGTTAGTTCCCCAAGCAGCGGGGCCAAGGTCGACCGAGCTCTCAAAGCCTGAGCCACTCACACAAGGCTTAGCCGGCCCGAGGAGCGTGAGTTGTGAGTGAACGCTTCGAATTGAAACAGGGGACTTTTCCATGACTAAGCTGAAAGGTGGCAGGGGACTGCGTCATCGAGTGCGTCACAAGGCCACAAGGGCCCGTCTGATTCATGATTCTTAAAGAGGACAGACAGACGACAAACGACATTGTTCTTTCCATCACGATGTCACCCAAAAGACAACGGCGCGAAACTGGTTCGGATATGCACACAGACGTTCTTACTAAAGGAGACGCCGTTGCCCATATATATCGTCTCATGAGTCAGTTCAAGCTTGATCCTGCAATACTTGAAGTAAATGACGACTCAGGTCCGTTTTCTCAGCCTTGTAATCTGGCATGCCAATGCTGACAAGTCGATGGAGAAGACGACGTACCGGGCGTAGGACAAGCCATAGGAGTCGCCTTTATTAAAGACACATACGATCGGATTGCCCGTCATGTCGGGCTCAATTCCCGTCACATGTTTAAAGACGCTCGAACCTTTGAGATACACGTGCTCGTATCCCAACAAGCCGCTTCAAGTCGATTGTGATGGACATGGACATGATGCTGATGCAGTACGGCCCACCTAATGAGCACGAGACAGAGGAGGCGAGATCGAGATTTTTCTCACCGGTGCGCATACTATACTCTTGCATTCTTAAAAGCTTACTGTCACCACACTGTCACCACAGATCTTCAATCACCTAGTAACGATGTTCACCTTCATGTTTCGAAATAGACCAGAGACCTTGATCAAAGGGCGCATCACTACACAAGGCTGTACTCAATACCTTTTCAGATCATTTGGCGCTGTCACAATTCTTTTCATTGAGACGAAACCTGTAGTGGGCAATGACGTGGAACGGTTGAAGGCAATCACTCAGGTGATAGCGGAATGTGATGGTGAGTTCCAGCCTACAACTTACTATTTCTGACCTCGGACCTCCTGTACAGGTTGTGACTTTGAAAACAGCCGTCTGGGATATTCTCTGCCAATCCATTGTATCCTGTGGAATGGTTGGTTTTTCGAATTCTTCAAGTACGAGAAAACCCCAAACCCAACCATTCTCTGCGGCTGCTTTAAAGGAGATCCGAAGCCTTTGCGACGCGGCCTGCCTGTCCCGGATTTCACAGTCATGGTTACGGCCCTGCCATTCATTGTCCAGCTGCGTTGTATATGTGAGACAATTTTTGATATTATGTTAAGTGCATACATTGCGGGCTTGAAGGTTTATCGCGATCTTTCGGACAAGAGGGGCAAGAAGGAAGGCTCAATGAGGCCGAGTTTGGATAACTGGCACCAGGCCCATCAATGGGCTGAACGTGCGCTGGAAGCGTTTCGGAAGGCTGAGGATCTTCGCGTGGCGGGCGACATTGATGGGGCGGATACTGCCGTTGAGCGTGGTCTCGATTTGGAGGTGAGGTATTTCAATTCCTCTGCGAGTCTACGGCTATCATATATCATCCCTCAGCACAGGAGCGATGCCGAAGATGTGCATGTCAGATCTAATCATGCCAAGTTGGGATGAAGAAGAGGTCAGGAGTTGTTGACCCCCTTATTGTGGGACCATCTCCCTGCAGGGCGAGGCGCAGTAGAGCGAGCGATACAGTAGTAGGGCGATGTACGGGTTATGTAATCAATTACCGTCCTGCTGCGCGTGCTGCGGGATTGATGTCTTTGGCACCATTCCACCACGCAGGGATGAACGATGAGCCCTCCCCGTTCTCAGATCCACCAGGCTCCAATCTTCCAGACAAGCCGTTGGTTGTCAAATGCAATTATAGCGGTTGGACCCAGAAGCTCTCTTTTCGGTCAGCCCGCAATTGCACATACGATATGCTCCAGGAAAGGTCCTCCCTCTTTGAATATCCCTCCCACGCTGAAACAGCATCTCTCAGATACAAAGGCGCTTTAATTTGACTGGGCATTTCACGATACAATGGGAGGACAATGAAAAAGAACTGTTCTTTATCCACGATGAAACCTCGCTCTTTGAAGCTATCGACTTCTATCACCCCGCGGATGAAGGTTCCATCGCTTCATCTGGTTCCCTCTTTTCCTCCCGCAGCTCCTCGCGGCATCCCAAGATCACCATGGACGTTGCCATCTGTATCGATTACGACGGCATCAGTCTCTCGGAGACCTCCTCGGTGGCCAGTAGAGAGGAGGACCCACAAGAAGGAAACGAATTATCCTTTCTCCCAGGGGAGCTCTCAGGTTCTCCTCTGGATGACGACGCCGTGACAATAAGTTCGAAGGATACTCGCGCTCCCCAAGCCAAGGGCAGAGATGCGTCCCTTCTCAGGAAACTTTGGACCGGTACTTCGCGCTCTGCGGCAGCTCCTCTTCAAGTAAGCCATCGTTGAAACCGTCTCGGTCACGGCTTTTCAACATCGGCTCACGTGCCTCATCTACTGAAGAAGATACAAGTCGGGGTAGCGTCCGAGTCAGGCTTGACGGGCGCAGCTCGGCTAGCGTAATGGACACTGAGAGGCCGTATCCGGGTGACCCTTCGCGGTATTAGAACGTCTTAGACTGGAGGAACGGCCTGATCCGCCCGTCCTTGAGACCGACAGAGGGAAGGCCTGGCTGCAAATCAAAAGAGGGCTATGCTTGCGTTGTACCCTCGATAAGTGATGATTCATTCTCTCTCAACACTGATTCACCGCTTTCCGACGGTATCTCTCTTCAAAGGGACAAGCGTGGAAAATTGTATTATAACCTCACTAGCGTCGGGACCTCTGAACCCGCGGATGACCTTGAGTACGAAGTCGTGAACGGGATTCAGCCTAGTGAGTCACAGGTTCTGAGGATCGCACCATCTCTCAATTTTGCGCTTTACAGACAACGCCACACGCCATCTTCACGATCTTCTGGTACCCGAAGAGGTCACAGACTGCTCAGAATGTGGGAATATCCTCGACCAGATCAAGTACATCTGCACGACTTGCGGCGAGAAGACGCCCATGTCACGCACTGCGCTCGCGGCAGCCACAGTGGGTGCGGGAAAAGGCAAGAGTCGTGCCTCCCCGACCATCATCGTGGGAATAGTGCCGAGTATGATTTGCAAGCGCCAGCCTACCCACCCCACCCTCCTCGCAGCGGGACCACATTGTATACCTCTTCGAACGGCAGCATGCCGTCACACTCGTCGAACCTCAAGCCTTTACCTGCGCTACCTTCTAATTCGCCCACACAATCAACATTTTACCAAAGCTTTGGTTCCCAATCGACGTTGGTTCCCCCAAGTCGTCAGGATCTTCAACCCCAAGAACGCGCGTTGGATATGAGCTTTGTACTATGTGCTTTCAAAAGGTTGGTCTCGAACACACATTGCCGGCGGTGTGGACAGCCCAACATTGCCACCAACACCCCAAGAACTTTCAAAGGCTCGTCGAAGTGCCCCTAAGCGGAAAGGAGAGCTGCGGCACGCGTTCTTGTTCCAGGTTTGGGGCTTCAGTGGTTGGCAGGACATAGGTGATTGTCTCTCCTCCTGTGGTCCATGATCTGGTGAGCTGAATATGTATGTCATGAGCAGAGCAGGACGAGATGTCGGATCATTGCTCCGGGTGTCAATCGCTGTTGTCAGGGAATCGGTATAAATGCGACACCTGCGACAATTTCACAATTTGCCTCGCGTGTTACAAGTACGCATCCTCATCTTTTCAGACATCTATTAGCTTTCTTATGTAACAACGTTGGACCCAGCGAGGTGCACAACATTCACCCGATCCATGCTTTCCTGGTAAAGGCCCTTCACGATCGAACAGTCACTCGGAAAGATTAGATCGTGCTGAAACGTTTGATAATGCGGACGAGCCGCGTAAGTGGTAGCAATACATGCCCTGTCCGTTGACACCTACACCCTCCTTTTGACAGTCAAACATCCGGTGTCCAATGCTTCAAGTGGGTGATATCTCCCCGTACTTCTGTATATATTGTTCTGATGCGGATTTAGTTGCAAGCAGGACATTGTTGGCGCTCGTTTCCGCTGTGTCGATTGTTCGACGATAGAAATCGACATTTGTTCGAACTGCGAGACGGCCGGCTTGCCTGGTAATCTTGATGCGTCCGAAGGGGGGCACAATTCTTCCACATCATGCTGAAGGTAACGTTTACCATGATCTCCCTCTGTCTCTTCTAGTATCCGTGGCTTTCCGCCCGCGCTGACGACTAGGAACTTTTAGATCCCGATGCCGCTGAGCATGCATGAGGTACAGCGATTTTCTCAACACGTTCTCGCCACCGTCACGGTCTTGATCGTGTGGACCTGCGTGTTTCACCCTGATGCGCTCGAGTCCGGGCAGCGTCTCTTCCATCTCCGCTGGCACAGTTTTGCACGCCAATGAAGGCTGCACGGAGATAGAGCAGGACTATGTCCACCTGGAAGTATGCAATTCGTGTGGCGAGGTTCGCGTTTTCCTGCATGTTTCCGCTTCCCCGCACGATGACTTCCTGACGAGGCGCGTTTCCCTCATAGCCCGTTGTTGGCGTTAGGTACCAATGCCTTAACTGCCCTTCTAAACCCAACTCGTTCAATTTGGTACGTGATCGCGTAGCATTTTGTTTCTCTATGTGTTTATATAAATATCCTATTATCCCTAATTATCGGTGTTAAAGTGCTCGGACTGCGAGATCAAGTCGTACAAAGTCCACAACCCGTTGCATACATTCCTCAAAATCCCTCGGCCGGTGGACAACCCGGCTCCTTTGGAGTCGGAATTCCCCATCATCCCAATCTTGTTCGTAGGAAGATGATATAAAAAATGAGCGATCCGCGCGCTGAACTCTTCTCTTCTTTTGTAGATATCACGAACCAGCGGGCCCCGCGCCAGGTACCCCTGCTGCAGATATTTCGGGGGATCCTGCGGGTATGTAATTTGACCAGAATTGATTGCTCGCGTCTGATCACAAGTCCTTCATCGAATCGTTCTAGCTTATCTGCGCGACCTTAAGCACACTTTCGCTCTTTGCGACAGGGACATGCAGCGCATCGTTGGGAAGTGGTACCGCTGTGCCTTCTGCACTAAGGACCTTTGTGGGGATTGCGAAAGACTCGACACCCACGATTACACTCATGCGTTCCTTGTGTTCAAGGCCCCTGTGGACATGCAAGCATTCCGGTACGCTGTTCGCACCATTTTATATATCCTCGTTAATAGTTGTCATGCTCTCAACAGACATTTTGCTGATTTGGAAAGCTCGAATAATAGTCCACCTGTGTTACACGGAGCTATCTACCGCCCATGACATGACCTAACTCTTCACTCGACTCTCGCTTTGTTGTCTGCCACTTCTATGTTGTAGCCCATTTGTATCCAGCAGTTTTGTCTATATTTGTGTTGCATGAACAACGTAATATGCAAGATTTCAGAAAAGTGATGGCGTAGGCTAACCCTTCTTGAAGCCTGAGATAGTCATGAGTACATACACGAAGTCATGAGCACGGGCATAAACTCACCGAGACGACGCCGCTCATAGAATAGATCTGTTCGACTGGCACCAAGATTGACGATTTTGGGACAGCCATCACGGTCTTTCTCCAAACGCGTACACTCGGCACAATAATAGGCATCCGAGATCCCTGAATGGGCGAGGAAAGGTCACGAATTATGTGAGTAGAGCAGAGGGACGACGAGGGTCATTGAATAACAACTGAGTAGGGCGAGCGGGAAGAAGTCCTCACCTGGAGATCCACAGATGATACAGCGTCCACCATAAGTTCCAAAATTGCACTCGTCGCAAATCCTCACGAGCGTTTCTGGACGAACGTATGAGTCGCATACGGGACTGAATGAACCATAGATCGTCAGCAAGATGGCGAGGGTTTGGCCCAAAGGGCCAGAAAAAAAGAAGACGGCTCACCACTTTCCATCGCATTTCTCACAGAGACGGCCAATGGCTGAGAGGAGAAAAAATGGGGAAAACGGTTATGACCGCACTATTGTAATGATGAGAAACTTGCCTATTCCTGGTTGGCGTCTGCACATAATTAGATCTGGGTAGATGTTAGACCCGACAAAAAATCGAACCCGTGTAAATGCACACGCACCGGGATGATGTTTGGACATGATGGAAGGAGAGGAAGAGATACAGCAGATCTAAAGCTGACACAGAGGTCTTGTTGGTTGGTAAATGCTGACTCAGCCAGCGCACTCGAGTCAAGGAAAAGCAAAACTGAGTTCTAACGGCCAGTTCTACCCTACCAAATGGATACATTCAATCGCACATACTGTCCTAACTAATCTTGCAACCACTAAGATAAATGGAAGCTCCCTACACCTTCTTTCATGGCCACTTGTAACTTCTCCAGCATTACCACCTTCGTGCTATATTCCGGCAACTTCAGGTAATTGACGCATGTCATCACGCTAGGCAGATAGTCGTCCGCCTTGAGCGGTGCCTCGTGCGGCTTGCGTACCACCGTCAACGGCGGTTGAGCCCACGGAAACCTCAAGTACGCGCGAGCGTGAACACCACATAAAAGTGTCAGAAAACGGACTAACCTCCTATGGAAGTTTCGGGCTTCCGGTGAGGAACTGGAGATAATGCCTGCGCATTGGCGCGTCGAACTCGGACATGATTTCAACCAAGTTTCGGATTGTTCGACTCTCAACATTGAATCCATGGTCTGCCTTGATGGCCTCGTTTAGCGCTAGACAGGAATTAGATGTCTGCGTGCTTCCGATAAGACGAACGAAGCTCTCACTTTCAATAGACCAGTCTCCTCCGCGTTACCAAAAAGCATAACCAATTCGTCGAGTGTGAATGCCTGAAGGTCGGTGATCGGGAACACTTTCGAAAAGCCTTCTCGGAATGCTTAGCCTGCAATTTGGCGCCCTGTGAGGATGGCCTCTAGAACCTCTGTGATATACTCCTCGACGTTTTCTGAGGTCACGGCAAATTCCTGCCGTTTGGCTACGAAGCAGTAGTCAGATTTAATAGCCAAGTGTCGATGAAAGGCGATCTTACCCTGAGCTCAATATCATATCCCGGATCGTGAAGTCCAGTGCCAGGTCTTCAACATCGACTTTCTCCCTTAAGAGCCTCTGCAGCTATCGTTGATGTCGGTTAAACAGGCTAACCCTTCTAAACAAGCTTACCTTCTCAAAAGGCCTTGCTGATGCCGTGAGGGACCTTAGCTTCTCTAATGACTTCGCTAGATCCTCGTCGACAAGCTTCAAAGAGGTAAGTGGCAGTCTACGCATCTAGCAGTCGACGCACCTTCAACGAGTCAATTGTGAGTGAACGTCCTCTCCGAAGCCAGCTTGAGGAACACTTTATTGAACGACATGTCGATGATCCGCGAGTCCAGCATCGCCTTGGCCACGAACTGGCCGATAACACGAATAATATGCATGCGCTTCGATCACCATCGTTTGCTATGTCCTCCGCACTGATTGGCGCCGGGAATA
>WTXL01000309.1:0-21724 GCA_022376525.1 Russula vinacea
GGAGCGTGGGCGATTTGAAAGATGAAGGAGAATTCTTTGAACCTCACGAGGGATGGGGCGCGGCACGGAAAGAAGACATGCATCACGTGCCTCTACGCGCCTTCCGGCACTCTTCGCTCGTGCCCTTGCTCGTGCCTCGCTTCGGCTCAGAACACCAATACAATACAAAGGCGCTATGCATGGCAACTCTGTTTACTACTGTACAAACGTCCTTTCATTGATGCGTGAAAACCAAAATTTTGAAGAATATCATATTGTTGCCAGCTCGTGCGGTTAAGCGCTCAATATGCGCTGAACGTTAGCATCGCATTTCCAACGCGCGCCGGAAGCCTAACTGTTTTCAGCCGCCCCCGAACATTCCCTTAGCTCTTGACAAGGCCGGAGCGTCTCCTCGAGACGCTTCGTTTCCTGGAGGAGACGGGTGCCTGCGCTGAACCGCGGGAGAGATGGGAACCGGAATAATTGGTTGGATTGAGGTTGGCTAAACGCCACACGACCCCCTCTACTGTACCTTTAAGAAAATGTTGCCAACTTTTGGGCGCCATTTCTGTAGCGCTTAAGCGCTCAATGCCAGCAACCGCCATCCGCCATTTCCAGGGCTACAGCGCCACCAGTCTCTCGCGGTGACCGTCGAGTTACCCTGAACGCTGCGTATCATACATCTCTTCAATGTCTCAAACTACTCACCAGACCTCGAGGGAGGGAGGATCAGGTATGTGTTACCCGCGATTCGACCTATCCTCTGACTATCTTCAACAGATGGCCATCGCGACCACCCTCAGTCGACACCTAATCAGCCGTTGCAAGGGGAATCCATTTTGGTGACAGCTCTGGGCCGCTCTTCTCCATGTACACCAAGGCTGCAGAGGAAGAGGAAAAAGATGGTCGAGCGCTGGCAAAAGGATGCTGGATGGATCCTCATTTTCGTGAGTCCTTGTGTCCGCATTCATTTGTCTGTGGATAAACTGGAATTCCATAGACCGGTCTGTTCTCTGCCGCAGTCGCTGCGCTCTTGCTGTGACAGTCCAGGACCTCAGGCGAATAGTCAGGATACCTCTGCGTTCTATCTTGGAACATTACGAGGTTCTTGCTGACCCGAACTCAACGCGTACTTCGTCCCTCCCCCGCTAAACCACCCCCGTTCTCTGCTCCGAGATATGCAGTCTGGGTAAATTCGCTCTGGTTCTTGAGCCTGGTCATGAGCGTTAGCTGTGCCTGTGGGCAACATCATTGCATCAATGGGCGCGTCGATACATCCGCCGACTCAGCCTGCGCGGTGCATTCCAGAGAAGCGGGCGCGAATGCATGCATTCTTTGCAGACGGCGTGACAAGATGCATATTCCGTGGGCGGTTGAAGGATTGCCGACGCTCTGCATCTCTCCTTTTCCTCTTCTTTGCCGGACTGTCATTTTCCTGTTCAATGTGGACCAGGAAGTCTTACCTGTGTGGTTTGGTGGATCGGGCTCTTCACAATGGTATATGGATTGATCACATTGCTGCCATTGATTCACACAATAGCCCATACTATGGACCCTTTCTCTACCAACCTGGTTTCTTTATTCCAGCATACCATACGTAACCTTACAATTCTCTCCTTCATCGCTTAGGTGTGGTTACTATCAGACTTGGGTTCGATGTGAAGACTCGAGGGACGGTTATCGGGCTTGGATGTTAGGAGGTGTGGAGAAGGCTGCCGAGGAAGTCGCGTCAAAAAGGTCTTCGGAGATCGACGGACGGATTTTGGGATGGACAATCCGTGCTCTGGGCGACGACGACTCTCTCGAGAAGTTCTTTGAGGCCATCCTTGACTTCTTCGGCTCGAAATTAGTGAAGAATCTCGAAAGAGATTTCCCCGAGACACATCTCAACACGTTCTGGGGTGCAATGGATGGCTTCATTGGTCGCACTTTATCCTCGAATTCGGTCACGGAATCAGTCAAATCTCGTCGAGTCCTCATCTGCAGGGATATCATGGGCATGATACCCTGTCCTTATGGTTTCATGTACAACAGCCTCACCTTCCATTTTGATCAAGCGCCGGTATCCATTGAGAGGTTACAAGTTATGGAACGATGGTTCACTCATTCGTCGCATGCTGTTTCTGACGCTGCGCAAGCCAGAGTTGCCATGAATCTTCTGAGAATCCAGGGACGAGATAATCGATGGATTGCACTCGCCAGTGAGGTATATGGCTTAGCGGCGTGCGACATTGAGGACAATGTCGTCCTTGGTGGGGATAATGTGTTACTTGCTATCTTGATCCACGTCTCTCGCCAAACTATTCATTCCTACAAGGAGGGCATGTTGGAGTAGCCTCGTGACCAGGCTCTCGCTTAAACGGGTAAACCACGTAGCAGAGCCTGGCAGATCTGAGTTTGAATCCCTATGCTACATGAGAATTCCGTAAATGGTTATGCCTAGTAAGGAAAAAAATCATGTGATCACGAAGCACAGCAGGCGAGCAGCAAACACAATTGGAACGCGTCGCTACCGAAAGTTCTGAGTCCATCAGTAGCCCTGATTCCGTCCCCAAAACATCTACCTGACGTCCCAACTGCCACCTTCTCGAGATGGAGGCTGCTGCCCCACCGCCGATTCATCAAACTCAAGAGGGCCACGAAGTCTCACCCTCACCCTGGCCCCAAAACTCACGCCTTCAATATCCACACGCGCACGCTACTGCCCTTGCCTAGTTGCCTTTGTCATTTCAAAAAGCCGGCTCAACCCCTCTGCTCTCCACCTCTCCCATTCCCTAACGCGAGTTTGAGGGCTTTCTCTCGCGAGGTACCTGGTAAGTAATTGCCACTGATAGCTACTTTGCCTTTGCTGACTTCTTTCGACCTCGACCTCGACGTCCCTTTCGCTCATATCCTCGCCTGCGACGTTCATGCTCATGCGCATGCGCTCGACACCGCGTGCACCTTCAATACCCATGCGCGTGCCTTCGGGACCTAAGGGCATGCCTTCGATATCCACCTGCATACGCATGCAGGATGCCTTGACACTCATGCGTACGCTTACACCCTTGATGCCAACAACACACCCACGGTCACATGCATGCCTCCTCCCTCGCCTCAGGTGCGAGACGGAGGAGGTCCTTATTCTTTCTCGCCGGCGCACCCTCTCCCTCTTTGCCACACCCGACCCTCTATCTAAACGCAAGACGAAGGAGGTCTTTCTTACGGTGCCCTCTCCCCTGCCTCGAACGTTACGTGAGTCAAGGGACTTTCTCGCCGACGCGGTTGCCTTCGCCCATGCCCACGCCTGCGCAGCACCATTAGGTATGTAATTGTTACCAGCAGGTATTTTGCTGACAGCCTGACCTTGATGCCGCTCTCTTGGCCCGCGCATGTCGTCACCCTTGCCCACAACACATACACGCACGCCCTCGACAAATTACGCACACACGCACGCCGGACGCCTCACGCTGCTGCTGAGTCACGCACACCCTCGACGTGCATCTCGACGTGCATGTGCACACCTTCGACACATGTGCGCGCACACACCCTCTATCCACGCCTACTGTGTTTCTGGTGGTACAGTAGATACTTGAAATAAAAAATGTTGTAGATACAAAGCTTGTAATACTAGGTTTAGCGCAATAGCAACTCATACCCGTGTGGGAATACTGGGACTTCCCGTGGACCACAGTACCAGTCACGTGAATTGGGATCCTGATTGTTTACTAGAGAAGATCTCTTGGATTCTCAAAGACATTGAGTTCGCAGTGAGGTTTATAATACTTTAGAGGTCAGTCATAGGCAAAGGAACCTCACGATAAGCCATTCTTGTGCAAAACACGTCCTCTATTCGTGATCACAAAACTAATGATCACTAATCACATGACAAATTCCCTTATTGGGCCTATCCTTATACGGAATTCTCGTGTATCAGCCAAGTTTAAACTCAGATCGACCGGTCTCTCTAGCGAGATATCCCTTTTAAGGATTCGCCGAGAGACGGTCACCGGTCTAATGTTGGAGCTTGTGAAGGCACTTACCCAATTTGACATACGTCATACTCTTCCTGGGCCACAGCATGACTTCTGTACACTCTGGAACGAATTGGTCCAAGAAGCAAAGAAGCAACGGTCTAGCAGAACTCCTATCCATATTCTCCGTTTGATTCGCCGTCTTTACATCACTTTTCATCAAGGCACAGATGCTGCCCCAACTTCATTCTCCGCTTCCACCAACAGTCTCGACGCCATTTTGTTTGAGCCATCGTCGTATCCGTTGTGCGACATCGCCAGTCATCGCCCAGACCCGACCGCTCCTGTTCCTCTTCCCACCCAACCTGCTCATTCGCCCGATGCCTCGTCTCACCACTCTACCTCTGGCGGTAACACCGATTCACAACAAGTCAAGGAGGCAAGCAACATTGAAAAACCCTCTTCGCCACGTGATCCGACGATACTCCGAGTCAGTGAAATCGGAGACAGCTCTCGGGCCCCCGCAATCACTTCACCCGCCTTACCAGTTCACACCAGCCCATGTCCCACTGATACGTTACCACCAGGCGCTGTAGCTACTGCGCTGAAAAATATCCCCCTGGCTGCCCCGTTTTCTCGCCCCTGGAAGGTAATGCGCAGCAGGATATACTCGCGCCACACGTCAAACCCGACATCAGTGAAACTATGTCCACCATGTCCGCGCCCGCACCTACAATCCCAGCATCCACACAACATGTTCTGAACACATCATTGACATCTTGCGATGCAGGTGCCGTCTCCACCTCCGATCCCTTACTCCCTGCTTCATCCGTCGTCTGCCACTCCGCCCCCACCTCTCCTCCACCATCCCGTGTCCCACCCTTCCCGAAGACACTTTCTCGCCCAACCGACAGCACCGCACCGCACCGCCTACGTGCTCGTAGACTCGTGAATTCTGGGAATATGTCCTTCGCAGATGCTGTGCTGCATCTACTCGTGCTTCCACTTCCGTTCTGGGACCTGTTCAAGGAATTGGGCGGTCTGAAAGGGCGTTCGGAGACGGGCCGTGGCGCGACACCCCTGGTCGATGCCACTGTAAGATTTTCTAAGGAATTTATTTTTAAGGACAACGAGCCGCCGCAACAGGTCGCAGGGGGGAAGCCGAGGGAAGATAAAGAAGCGAAGAAAGAACATAATGCTGTGGATTCATTCAAACCGACGTACATGTATGACGCGATGAATGAGAAGAGGCAGCTTAAAAACTGCTGGTGCGTTCTCGTGCCCAGGGTGCACTCTTCTGTTACTGATTTGTGCTGACCTATTGCGTAAAGGACGGTATGCACGAGAATGCGGAAGAGTTTTTGGGCCTCTACATGGACGCGCTCGATGAAGAGTTGGTCGATTTACGCACATATATTAGCACGCACAAGCCGGCCTCTGCTCCAAGTGTAAAGGAAATCGAGGAAGAGGTTCAATCAGCCGAGGACCAGACTGAGGCGGGAAAGCAAGACTACGCGGTGCGCCAGTTATCCTTCCTCTCCCACCAATATTGACGTTGCTGATACATGCATGGCCACGAATAGGCAAGTTCAGTCGAGTCGCCCATCTCACGCATATTCGGTGGAAGATCCCGTTCGACTGTTTGCGCGCCAAGCAAACCCGACACCATCACTACCGAAGCCTGGCGATCACTCAAACTCTACATCCAGGTCCGTTTCTCCCTCCTTCCACCTATACCCATGTCCTGGTGACTAACTTTCAACCCATTCGCCTAGCCCGATTCGGTACACACCATTCAAGACGCACTCGCGCACCTCTCGCAGCCCCAACCCGTGCAGGTTGGCCAATCCAACCCGAGCGAGGCGAGCCAACAGATGCTTCTCGAGGTGCTTCCACCTGTTCTCATTCTCCATCTTGAGCGTTTCCTGTACGATGCGGCCGCGGACGGCATGATTAAGATTAGCAAGCCAATTCAGTTCGCGCCTGAGCTTGAAATCCCACTCGGTACGATTTTTATTATTCCTTTCCCCTGAGCTGGCCAAGGCTAAGATATGACCTTGGCTATTTCGGTCCAGAAATTATGGCGCCCGTTTCCGGGAAATCTGCGGAGGCGGTGCACTACAAGCTCTTTGGAGTGCTTTACCACCACGGGGAGTCGACAGGAAGCGGGCACTATACAGTCGACGTGCTCCACCAGAACAGAAACGGTGGTAATGAGGAAGATTGGTTGCACATTGACGACGAATCTGTGAAAGCGGTGGGGCACGAGGATGTGTTTGGGGGAGATGACAATGAGCGGATGGACAATCAGTGTACTTATATGCTTTTTTATTGTCGCACAGCCCCCGCAATGGGGCCCGCATGAACACGATGACCCATTTTCGTTTTTGCTCTCAAAAACTTTCCTTATTATCTTGTTTGAAGGGGATGCGAGAGGAATGTTTTTTGTGGAATGTTCCATTCATACCATATCTATTGGTACATCTGCTATGTGTTTTTTTTTCCTCTGGGTTGGATTCACGTCGTCGTCGACTCGTCGATATTCTGAGATCTGACCCGGGTAACCTCCACTAGCTAGAGCATAGGCCAGACAATGACGCTCTCCACTGTTTCCCGATTACTATAAGAACCTGTCCTTCAAGTTGTGACCTCTGTAAGCATCGCGGCTTTGTGCAACGGGGCTGCTTACATCATGCGCACCCCAATCCAGGCACGTGCGAACGCCCGCGGCCCGCTCGGTCTCGGTCACGCGTTTCACGATCCTGTGACGAGGCACCGTTCCTTCGCGTTCCCGGCAGGCATTTATCTGCTTTCCTCGTCGTATATCTCCTTTCATACACGGCCCGTACCGCGCTAAACATACGTTCACAAGTCCACTGGTGGTAAGGCAACGCTGTAAAAACAGCTAGCTGCAAAAGTCTCGCAGCCCGTAAAAACTTAATTGCCTCACTGCAGGGGTTCACCGTGCCTGAGAGTAAATTGAAGTAGTAAACTCCCTCGTCGTTTCCGCCCGGGACCTGTCTTTTGGTCCAAAGCTCTAGGCCACGTCCATTCCCACAGGCAAGCCACAGATTAATTCGAGAATTCCGGGGTGGCAGCCCCCCTGAGGGCCCTGAAGACTAACTCGGGGCGGAGCTGACCCATCGCAATATTGTACTACAAATACAAATATAAGGTCGCACGAACGAAGCGGATCCGGTATTTTCAAACAATGCAGTATGTGCGCTCCGCCCTCCGCGCCTATTTGGAACAACAAGAACGTGAGTAGCGGTGGAATAGTTTACTACTGCGTGACGTGATATGCGAGCCAGGCGCAATGTCAATCAGTGATTGACGCCAGGTGGGCGCACATTGTAACAAGACCATAAGGCAACTCGCTGTCGGAATGTCGCAATCGTTGCAGGTAGAATTACAACTAGGATTTCATATTCATTCCCTTTTTGTATGCATGCCACTGCCTCGACGCACCTATATAAACCTATACGCGACCGTATCTGCGCCAGCGAACTCGGGACCATGGACGTCTATCCACTGCTGCCCTCCTTTCGACAGGGGATTCTCATAACGGCCGTTGGCTCACTGTTTTACGCTCTTGTCCGTGTTATCTACAACGTCTTCTTCCATCCCCTTTCTCGCTTCCCCGGTCCCTGCGGTGCGGCATGTACAAGATGGTGGCTTGCATACAAGGAGCTTGGTAGGGGTGTCAGTCTATCTACCCTGCGCGCGGAGCTCCATCAGAAATACGGTATCCCATACCCTTATCGCTCTTTTAATTGCAGTATTGACGCCGGCCAAGGTGACATCATACGTATCGCCCCGAATGAGGTGAATGGCACGAAATCATTTGGGAACTTGAGACTCGGTACTCATTGCCTGGTTTCCTTGCAGCTTCACTTTTCAAGACCGACGGTGTACAATGAGATATACAACTCCCAGAACAAATGGGACAAGGACTATGAATTTTACCGGGCCTTCGAACTGGACGAAGCTTTTTTTACGCAGACGGATTACCTAAAATCGAAACACAGTCGGGGGCTGATCTCCAACTTGTTTTCCAGAGGAGCGATTTCAGAGATACAGCATCTCATCAGGGACCAAGTACGATCTATGTATCCCATTTACGTATTCTCAGTTACCTGATTGACTTTGTAGCTGGACCGATTCTGTGATGCGCTCAAGCAGCAAAACTTAGCCGGTAAGTGACTTTTACGCCACTTGCTTGCTGTTAATTGAGCTGCGCATAGGCAAATCGAGCAATCTCTATCTCGGCTTTCAATGTCTCAGCGCAGACGCGATCTCCAACTTCTTGTTCTCGACTTGCTTTGACCAGTTATCATTCTCCGATTTTCAAGGGGACATCGTCGTAGGAATCGATGTGTGCATGCCTACCGTTACGCTCGCTAAATTTTCCGTCGTCTTTGTCTGGATCATACGCTACTTTCCACCATCGATCCTCGCTGTCCTCGCCCCCAGCATGAAGGGACTCGTGGTTTTCAGGACAGTAAGTTTGAATAGTTGCCATCACGCTGTTACATAAAACCAGCCCCTTATTAGGCACTGGAAACCCAGATCAAGAGCATACTGCAAAACCCAAGGCTTTTGGACAATGCACCACATCGTGTCATATACAGTGAGCTCCTTAACCCAGAGGCGAACAAGGGGCTTCCTCCACCCACGGCGTTGAAACTTGCCCATGAGGCACGAGTTCTGTTTGCAGCAGGATCGCACACGATCGGGACAACGCTCATGACGGGCGTTTATCATTTGCTGCGCAATCCTGAGGCAAAGCAGAGGCTAGTGGACGAGGTACGCACGGCGTGGCCTGTGCTCGACGAAGCTCCGAGCTACGAAGAACTAGAGAAGCTTCCTTTCTTGGTAAGTATCTTTGTTTGTGAGTCGAGTTTGTTCTAAGGATGGAATAATGTAGACCGCTGTCATAAAAGAGACGCTGCGCATCGCCGTGCCGACACCTGCTGGCCTTCCACGTGTAGTGCCACCGTCTGGTGCCGTGTTATCCGGCGTTGACATTCCCGGAGGGGTCGGTGTTTCACGCTCATCTGTCAACTGCTTTTCCGTGCCTTACGCCATGCGGCCATTCGCAGACAGTTGTGAGCCAGAGCGCCCTTTTCGTTTCGTTTTCGGAAGAGGTGTTTGCTCGCGCGCACGACTTTCTTCCTGACCGGTGGCTTCAGCCAGGATCCAACGCTTTGGAGAGTTGGTTGGTTGTTTTCTCAAAAGGACCGCGCAGTTGCCTTGGCATAAAGTGAGCGCTAGAATATTTTTTGGGGTTTATGTAATGACGTCATGATACGTCACGCGCAGCTTGGCATATTGCGAACTGTACCTCAGCTTTGCGTATTTTTTCCGACGTTTTGACGTTCGTGAGGACCCGACAAAGTGAGAGTTCACGCACCATTTGTCCGATGTGATAACTGACCAATGCAATTTGACGGTTGTAACAGGCGTGCTGACCTGACATGGTCAGAGCATTTCCTGCCCGTGTTTGAAGGACAGCATCTTCACGCATATTGCGATCCACGGTCTGAATGATTGCAGTCCATTCCACTCTGGACTGTTTTTGGGTGTCACTTGCGATTTCGGTTTAATGTATTATCAGCTGTTACTGTAACTGATCCTAGCCACGGCAATCGGATAGACTAGGGTGCTTACTGTCTGAGACCGGTGATGAATTGGAATGCATTGATGATACATGATACATGATGTTGGGGCCACTGAAACCTTGGGGATGTATTCAAAATTTGAATGCGGTGCGGAGAACCTTGGCACGGACTCGAAATTGAACAACATTTGTTCGTCCGAGGACGTATTGTACTGTACTTCAGCAAGATACAAAAAATACCAATCCAATGAATATAAGAAAACTAGCTACTAGTACCGATGACCCTTTGGTTCAAAAAGCCAAATACGTTGGTTATGTCAGTCGAGTTTCTGGTTTTCTCCAGCTGTCTGTTCTTTGGCCAAAGTGCGGGCCTTCTCCAATACCGCTTTTAGCTCATTCGAAATCTCCACAATCAGCCCCCTTCTCATACGCTCCGTCATCACCGTCGACTCCCGCCGAGAAGAGGAGCAACGCTGGTGGCTTTGAATGATGAGGGCCAAATCACCGGCCGCAGAATCCTTCGTTGTATCCGGCTCTGCGCCCGCCTCGACGGTCCTCCGCGTAGCTAGGATTGCAGCACCGACGTCTAATGGACGTTCGAATGGCCTCGTTGGAGATGTCATCGTTACTGTAATGTCCGCGGGGCGCGCAACAAGGTGTAAATGGGTTAGCGCCATGATCGACTTTATCTTCGAAGCACCTCGCTACAGGTGCCTGGCACTATCAGAATGAAAGGCAGGGGCTATTTGCAATGGCATGGCGTCAGGTACAACACGACCAATATCTGGTCGACTTTGCTGTAAGGGGAGGATCGGAGGCAGCGCTGCCGGTCCGTGATCGGCTACTGTAATCGTTTCACGCCGTAGTCTCTGCCTCGCACAATCGAGAGCACGTCGTCGGGAGCACGACGAGCATCGTGTTCAGGACCAACGAGAGGTTCTCGAGAGCACGGGTAATTTGAGCTGTGCTCACTCCTGTCGCTTCGATTGGTAAAGAAAGGTTGCTGAAGATCGGAATGCAGAAAAAGACTATACTGTAGTACGTACCATGTCCATCTTTCACAGTTTCGTTTTATTACGTTTTCTCGTCGAGCATCCGCATCAGCTCTACTGTGACGTGCACGCACACATCACGTCTTTAAGAAGTGGTCGCGTGGTTTCAGACAGAATCACGAGGTGTTGACCAGGGGTAAACCACGTGGGAGGAGCCACGTGACTCACGTAGCGTGATTACAGCATCCTCCTCCGTCGAATCTCTTATCCACTCTCCTATTCCTCTGTCCAGGAATGATACTGTCCTGGTGGTTTATACAACCTCAACATAGAGAGCTACAAATGACTGAGACCGAACTTGGATGTATTCGAGGTGAGCGAGGTAGAAATCGGATATCTGTCAAATCCACTTACGACAACGCCATAGCAAGGGAAGCCCAGACTGGGTTGAGCCGGATGTGCCTGATGGGGTATAGGACACCTGCTGCGATCGGGAGCGTGATGGTATTGTATACCAGCGCCCAAAGCTGGAGGCGGTAACGTTTAGCTGCCCCGCTGTACATCTCGTGGGTGGACACGTACGAAGTTAAGCTTCACCCGGCGAAACACAGTTGCGGATAGATCCACCAAGGTTAGAATGCCATTGAGATCCGACGAAACAAGTACGAATGAGGCACTCGAGAGTGCCACATCGCTTCCGGACCCGATAGCAATAGCCACGTCGGCCGCGGCGAGGGCCTGCGTAACTGTAAATTCTATCAAAGAAAACCATTCAACTGCTTTCGTACGCACTGGTGCATCGTTAATGCCATCGCCAACCATGGCAACGACACAGCGGCCGTTCAACCTTCTCCCAGATAATCGCCCTAGCTTCTCCCGCTGCTTCTTTGGGGCATTTTCCTGGAGCCAACGAACTTTGTCTGCCTAGTAACCGACAATGTCAATTGGCATGCAAGTCGGCGAGTTATTATCCGGACATCTACCTTCTCTTCGGGGAGCACGCCTGCGATCACATTAGATTCAGGTATGCCTACCTGTTTCGCCACAGCTCTTGCAGTAGTTGGGTTGTCACCAGAGATCATCCAGGTTGCCAGCTTTCGAGATTGCAAGTCAGAAACCACAGCTTTGGCGTTGTGCCGAAGTGGGTCTGCAATGGCAAACAGCACGAGGATCTTGAAGGGAGTTGCTACCGATGCTGCGCTCGTTCCGTCTTGACGAACAGCGAGCAACACAACGCTCTTGCTCTCCGACTTCCAAACTCCAGGCGCCAGATATTTCTATGGCACATCAACCCCATGCTCTGCCACCCATGTCTCATTTCCTATGATCGCCGAGCAATCCATGTCTTTGAACGTCGCCTTGAGTCCCCGCCCCGGCGTTTCCTCCACGGAGCTGGTTGCATGAGGAATGGCGTTGTTACGCTCACAATATGAACGAATAGCCGTGGCGAGAGGATGTGAACTAGACGCTTCGAGCTCAGCTGCCAATCCAAGCACAGATTCGAGCTTCCACAGGCACCCGTCACAGAAATCCTCCGAGTCAGTGACGGTCGGCCGACCACCCTCTGTTAGTGTTCCCGTCTTATCAAAGACGACGACGTCGAGCGCGCAGCCTCCTGGAAGGCCTCGCCCCCTCCTCGAACCAAGATCCCGAACTTCGCTGCGACACCAGTGCCAACGAGAAGAGCCGTGGGGGCGGCGAGGCCAATACCGCATGGGCATGCAACAATGAATACAGCGATAGCAAACTCGAGAGACCACGCCACTGGTGAAAAGGGGTATCAATAGACCATTCTATCCATAACGGTCAACACTTACGCCAACCCCCACGTCGTTATCCATATAGCTGCGTGGAAGTGCACCACTCAACCCTAGACTAAGCCATATGGACCATGTAAGGAGAGCAAGTAGTGTAACGACTGGAACAAAGTAGCCCGTCAGCATGTCCGCAAAACGCTCTATAGGCGCTCGTTTTGTTCGACTGTCGCGGACGACTTTGATGACATGATCAAGCCTACATGATTGTGAATTATCACCCTTGGACAAAAACGACTACACTGACATGGTCTGGTCCTCCGCTACATCTATTCTGACATCTATAGCCTGCCGATATTGATAGTTCCTAGGAATACATGATCCCCGGGGCTTTTCTTGATTGGTTAGATTCCCCTGTTACCGAGCTCTCGTCAAACAATGAGTGACCGGAGACGACAATGCTATCCCTTGCAGGCGTTGAACCAGATGGCACCCGAACGATGTCGTCAATTTCCAAGAAATCTGCAGGGACATTTTGTACTCTGGAACCGGCTGCGAAATATGTTTTTCTGTGTCCATGTTTGTCTTGCCCGTCTCTACGTCCTCGTCGACGCTGCTAAAGTCGGAATTTGGATGTTTCTTGTCTGCCAAAGTCACAACAAGTGCTTCGGCAGGCTTCAATTTCGCGAGGCTAGTAATTGCATCTCCCGTGCGGCTCCTACTGTAAGCTTCCAAGTACCTGCCTGGACAAGGGTCAGGTATATTACTTAGTACGGCCGTCAAGGGTCATACCAGTGAGAAGGAACATCGTTAGGAAGACGACGGAATCGAAGTATGTTGATGTATCGGCATGACCGTCTGGGGATTGTGATGTCGAGGCTGCCAGGACGAGCAAGACGATAGAAGAGAAATACGCTACCGAGACACCTGAAGACACCTATCATGTTGAAGGCAGTTGAGCGGGTGAACGGGTGGGGAAGGGAGGTGCATACCAGCAAGTTCATACTCCCAAAGCGGAGAAAACGTTTCCACACAGGCGTGGGACTCCCTCTTCTCCACAGGGTGCGAATTTCCTTCAAACTTCGCTTGTGGAAACTTCCGGCGCTGTAAAACATCACGGGTGTAGACAAGAAGAACAGCGCCCATTGGATGCGTGACGCGTTGCCAATCCACATGGGTTCTATTAGAAAATTTCTGGTAGTGTTTTTGGGGGATACTAAACTCATGAAGACGACGCCGATGATGAAAGTTGGGACTGCAATGATAACAGAAAAACAGAGACGATAAAGGAGACTGCGCCTCTCTTTGGCCTGTTTTAGCTGAGCACGGTCCTCGAGAGAAGGGGGACTATGGACCGTAACCCTGAATGGGGGTTGTTGGAGATGGCGGAGACAACATCCCTTATGGTGAAGGAAGGTGGGGATGGGTCATAGGTGAGACGAAGAATGGGTTCCTGGATAGTAGGTGGTTCTGCAAGTATAATCTGGCTCATTTTATTCAGACATTGCATGACCTTTTCAGGACAATTGCTAATAGGAGATGTCAACCCTTCGCGTGTAAGCTTCAGTTATAGCGACTTACTCGCAAAACATGCCCTCTATACGCAGAGCAACAGTCCGTCGTCTCTGCACAACCTCCATAGCATTCGACGTCACTTGAAGGGGCTCCACGCTAGATATAGCTGCTTCGTATCCTGCAGATTCGATAGCTTTCTTCACTCCCATAATTAACTCCTTGCTCCTTACAACCAAGGATACAGAATTTCCGATGAGACTAACGGAAACATCTGTGACGCCTTCCTGTTCAGAAAGCACCTGTGTAATGGTGGAGGAGCATGCAGCACTAGTCATCCCGCCAACAGAGAATGTAACATGAAGCTGCCCGTCCGTTTCGAAGGTTGATGTTCCCGAGTTCAAGGGTTGAATCGATGCAACGTCGGCCTCGTATCCTGCATCTTTGATAGCTTCAACCACATCTCCCACGATAACCTTGTCATCCAAGATCGCAGTAGCTGAGCTGCCGAGAAGTGAGACGGACACATCACGCACGCCAGGTAGTCGGGAGACGACCTGAGTTATCGCGGTTATACATGATGCACAGGTCATCCCCCCCACAGACAATGTGAGACGATACGGTCCTCCATCTGAATAGCCCGTCCTATGTGTGGCTGCTTCCTGAGGAAGGCGGTCCTGATATGGAGGTTCCCGAGCTGGTGGCATCGAGGGGTTTTCCATTTTGATCGTCTCTACCCCACTTTTGAGCTCATATTGACAAACTTGTTCCAGGTGATTCTCAGCCTCATGCGAGCGCGTGTTTGAGGCGGAATCAAAGTTGTCCGATAGTCGCACATGGCCATCTCCTGTAGTATCCGCAATATCGAAGCCAGCATCCTCAATAGCCTCCCTGATAACAAGATGCGATAAGGCGGTGGGATGGGAAACGGTTACACATTGAGAAACGATGGATACGTGAACGGAATGGGGTGAGGGGATGAGCGCTTGAAGAGTATCCTGGATAGTGCGGACGCAGCTGCGCGGAAACTTAGATGGTGGCCGGTTGAGACAAGTTGCTGGGACGTACCTTCCACAGTGGAGATTAGAAATAAGGATGGTAGTGGTGATGGTATCTGCAGACATGGCCGCAGTGATGTGTGGGGGAAACTGTGACGTATTATACACCCCATCCTGAGGCCTGAGAGCAGGCCTGAGAGAAAGTCTCTCGATCTGTCTCTCAATCAGTCAGCTGAGGCAATTGTGCAAAGAGACACCGGACAGCCCTACTGTAATTGGAGTTCGGGGTCCTTACTTGACAAGCAAGAGGATCACGAGGATCACGTGGATCTGACCAAAGGTGTCAGAAGGCAATAAGGGCTGACTCGGACAGAGCCAGAGGGTCCGTTGAAGTCAAGATTATCGGAGATAAAGTCATCTTAGACGAAGGCGAGCCGAGATCTCCCTGATACGCGCGCTTCTTCCTGATAACCTTGTTCACTACGCACCAATGGTATCCGCGAGTTGAGCACTGCACTTGCGGACTCTAAGTCTAAGAATGAGTCAAGGAGTAGCGAACAGAATGAGAAGATAAGAAGGGGAGGCATCGATGACGCCTGGATATGCATCGGATGTTCCGTACATATCCTTTTCCCTGTAAGCGTTGCAGCTTGTGGGCGCTCATGAATTCAAGCGCCGCTCAATAGCGCTCAACATCACATCACCAGCGGCTACAGCTTTCTCGAGGTCTCCGTCGCGTTAAGCCCTGAACTCCGTGTATCACACATATATTCAATGTCTCAAACTACTCATCAAGACCTTGAGGGAGGGAACAACCCAGGTATGTGTAACCTGCGGATTCGACCTGTCCTCGCCAATCTTAGAATATCTACAACAGATGGCCATCGCAACCACCCTCAGTCGACACCGAATCATCCATCGCAAGGGGAATCCACTTTCGGTGACAGCTCTGGACCACTCTTCTCCATGTACTCCAAAGCTGCAGAGGAAGAAGACTACAACATGGTCGAGCGCTGGCAAAAGGATGCCGATAGGATCCTCATTTTCGTGAGTCCTTGTGTCCCATTCATATTGTCATGTGCATAAACTGGAACACTGTAGGCTGGTCTATTCTCTGCTTCTGTCGCTGTATTCCTCACGGTGACGGTACAGGACCTAAGGCCAAACAGTCAGGATACTTCTGCATTCTATCTTGGCAACATCTACGGAGTTCTTGCCGACCCGAACGCAACACGTGCTCCCATCCCTTCCCCTGCCGAGCCACCCCCATTTTCCGCTCCGAGATATGCCATCTGGGTGAATTCGCTCTGGTTCTTGAGCCTGGTCATGAGCCTCAGCTGTGCGCTGTGGGCAACGTCATTGCATCAATGGGCGCGTCGATATATCCGTCTGAGTCAGCCTGCGCGGTGCAGTCCAGAGAAGCGAGCGCGAATGCGTGCATTCTTTGCCGAGGGCGTTGACAAGATGCATATACGGTGGGCAGTTGAAGTATTGCCGACGCTGCAGCATCTCTCCCTGTTCCTATTCTTCGGCGGACTGGTCATTTACCTGTTCAATATGGACCAGGAGGTCTTCCTATGTGTGGTTTGGTGGATCGGGCTCTTCTCAACGGCGTATGGACTGATCACGCTGCTGCCATTGATTCGACACAATAGCCCATACAATTCACCGCTTTCTCAACCAACTTGGTTTCTGTATTCCAGCGTGAAATATGTAACCGTTACAGTTGTCTCCTTCATCGCCTCTTGGTGCGGTTCCCGTCAGACCTGGATTCGCTGTGACAACTTGAGGGACGTTTATCGGGGTCGGATGCTAGGAGGTGTGGAGAAGGCTGCAGAGGAAGTCACGTCAAAACGGTCATCGGAGATCGACGTCGGAATCCTGGGCTGGACCAGCAGTGCTCTGGGCGACGATGTCTATCTGGAAAAGGTCTTCGAGGCCATCCCTGGCTTCTTCAATTCAATGCAAGTGAAGGATCTCGAAAAGATTTCCCTTTAACACAACTCGAAACGTTCTGGCGTGCGCTGGATAGGTTCATGGGCCGTACTTTGTCCGCCAATTCGATCATGGAATCAGTCAAATTTCGTCGGATCAACACCTGCGGCGAGATCGTCAGCATGATACCCTGTCCTCGTCACGTGTCCCTCTTTCTCCGCTCCAATTTTGATCAAGCACAAGTATCCATTGAGAGGTTGCAAGCTATGGCACGATGGTTTACTCATCTGTCGCCTTTTGTTTCTGACGCTGCGCGAATCAGTGTCGGCGTAAATCTTACAAGAACGCAGGAACGCGATAGCCGTTGGGTTGTACTCGCCAGTGATGCATACGGCTTAGCGGCGAGCGTCCTTATGCGTAATGTCGCCCTTGGCGGGGACAACGTGTTACTTGCCATCTTGAATCACGTCTCTCGCCAAGGCATATGGACATTGTGACGGCACTTACCCATTTTGACATACGCCATACTCTCCCTGGGCTACAGCATGACTTTTGTACGATGTGGAACGAAGTGGTCCAAAAGGCAAGGGACGAAGAGCGGAGCCTACCAGATTACCCCACATCTGTCGATATTCTCCAACAGCTTCGCCGTCATTACATCACTTTGCATCAAGGCACCGATGCTGCCCCAACTGCCTTCGTCAACGATTTCTACATTCCGATGGAGCCATCATCGTATCCACTGTGCGACATCGCAAGTCATCGCCCAGACTCGATCATTGATATTCCTCAACCTGCTCATTCACTCAATGCCTCGCCCCGTCGCTCTACCTCTGCCGGCGGCGTTTCACGGCAAGTCAAGCAAGCAAGCGTCATTGCGGGACCAACTCCTTCACCTGAATGGACGAAACCTAGTAAAATTGAAGACAGCTCTCAAGGCCCCGTAACCACGCCCGCCTTGCCAGTTCACACCGTGACCATCCCACGTCCCACGTCCGCAGCGCTTCAAGACATTCCCCTAGCCGCTATAGACAATACACTGGCCGTATCCGACACAGCCATTCTCAGCAAGTCATTCACATCACGTGACGCACGTGTCGCCTGCACCTCCGATCCCTTTCTGCCCTCTTCTTACTTTGTAAATGCTGTGTTGCATCTGCTGGTGCATTCCCCTCCGTTCTGGAACCTGTTCGTGGAACTGGGCGATCTGAAAGAGCAGCGCGGAGCGGGACGTCCGGTGACTGGTTGCGCAACACCACTGGTGGATGCCACAATGAGATTCTTTGAGGAATTCATGTTTAAGGAGGAGGAACGGCAACAGCTGCTACAATTGGTCGTAAGGGGAAAGCAGAGGGAAGAGGAGAAAAAAGAGCGAAAGGTCGATCAGACTTATCTGTATGACGCAATGAACGAGAAGAGGCAGCTCAAAAGTATGCTGGTATGTTCTTCTGTCCGGGATGCGTGCTGTCTGTCACTGATTCGAGCTGGCCTATTGTGTAAAGGACGGCAGGCATGGAGACGCAGAGGAGTTTTTAGGCCACTACCTGGACGCGCTAGATAGTGAGCTGGCCGAATTACACTCTTATATTAGCACGCAGAAGCCCGCCTCTGCTCCAAGTGTAAAGGAGCTCGAGGAGGAAGCTCAATCAGCCGAGGGCCAGACTGAGGCGGGAAAGCGAGACTACGCGGTGCGCCAATAATTCTCTCTCTCCACTGAGCTTGACGTTGCTGACGCATGCATGGTTACGAATAGGCAAGTTCAGCCGAGTCGCCCATCTCGCGCATATTCGGTGGAAGATCCCATTCGACCCTACGCGTGCCAAGCAAGCCCGACACCATCACTACGGAAGCCTGGAGATCACTCAAACCCTACATCCAGGTCCGTTTCTCCCCCTTCCACCCATATACATGTCCTAGTGACTAACTTCCAACCCTTCGCGCAGCCCGATTCGGTGTACACCATTCAAGACGCACTCGCACATGTCTCGCAGCCCCAACCCGTGAAAGTTGACCAATCCAGCCCGAGCGAGGCGAGCCAACAGGTGCTCCTTGAGAGGCTTCCACCTGTTCTCGTCCTCCATCTTGAGCGCTTCTTGTACGATGCGGCCACGGATAGCATAAATAAGATCAGCAAGCCTGTTCAGTTCGCTCCAGAGCTCGATATCCCACTCGGTACGATTTTATTATTCCTTTCCCCTGAGCTGGCCAAGGCTAAGAACTGTTCGTGGCTCGGTCGGTCCAGAAATTATGGCGCCCGTTTCCGGGAAATCTGCGGAGGCAGTGCACTACAAGCTCTATGGGGTGCTTTACCACAATGGGGAGTCCGCAAGAAGCGGGCACTATACAGTCGATGTGCTCCATCCAAGCGGTGGAGACAGTGGAGGTGGGGAAGTTTGGCTGCACATTGACGATGAAGCTGTTGACGCGGTGGGGCACGAGGATGTGTTTGGGGGCGATGACAACGAACGGGTGGACAACCAGTGTGCTTATATGCTATTTTATTGTCGCACCCCTACTCAGACATGATGACTTACGTTTATTCTCTCTCGGACATTCTTCCTTTGTTATAGTACCCAATTGTTACGAGGTGTTGTTTTGTCCTTCAGCAATGTAGTATAGTTGAGCGGTGAAGCTTAAGAAGCATCTTCCTTCTCCCAATGATGACGACGACTGCGAGTCAATAGTCGCAGGGGAATACACTGCCGTTGATGTCGGTATAATACGAAAGATAGCCAGATTTTGCGCTGAGCCATTAATCATTACCTCTCGTCAACTCGCACAAGCGACGCGCCGCACTGAGGTAATGTTCTCATCCTCATCCTCAAACCTTCTCCGACTTGTATGCGTTCGTCCAAGAGATTGATGCGCGCCCTCCTTCCCGATTGTCACTTCGGCAGCTCCGCGAGAGTCAACACACTTAACACACCCCCTCCATCCCTTTCTATTCGAATGAAGGTCTCTACATCAATTCCAGGCCCCACGCCGAGAATCGTGTTCAGGACCACCAAAAGGTACTCGGGAGCACGAAGAATACGAGCTGTGCTTATTGTCATTGTCTTTGAACAGGAGAGAAAGTAGAGCGAGAGGTTGCTGAGGTGTTCAGATACACGGAAACGAAGACGACAAGGAAGACGAGGAAAATACTATGTCAGTGTCGTTTTCTTACGCTTTCTCATCGAGCTTCCGCGTCGGCTCCACTGCGACATGCACGCGCGCTTCGATGACGTCCGCATCTTTCAGAAGTGGTGGCATGGCTTCGGACAGAAGTGTTATGAGACGTGAACGGTAGTGGGACAACACCGGGGTGAAACCACGTGGGCCGAGTTACGTGAGCGGAACCGCGAGAAGCGGTTCCGGACAGGCCTGCCCCGCCTGGACGGACGTACCTGCCCTGCCCTCATGTCGACGATCCGACATGCTGCGTTCGATGACCGAGTCCCTGCAGGTGCACTTGCCTAATCCGCGTACTAAGAGTGCCTGTGTCTGAAGAACCTGGCACGCCGCGACTAGATGTCATGATCCGCCAATACCGGCAGTACGCTTGGGGACAGGGGGAGGTACGCCAGGGTCTGTTACGGTATGTGGGGGAAGGCCCCGTCGCTTAACTCGGCGTAGGTTCCTTGTTTATTGTAACTTATGTACATTGCTGAATTGCCAAGTCCTTTCTCGTCATCTCTTTCGCTTGGGACTCAATGGCCAGCCATGCCCTATGATGTAGCCTCACCGAACTGGCCAGTCCGTGCTCCCCGCATCGAACTATGACCGTCAGGGGAGCAGCGCCGCCTTGACTTATTGAGGCCCTTGCTTTGTATGCCAATGCAGATGGCATTCAGATTGCCTGCCAGTGGCAATGACATCAGGCACTTATTCTTGAACAAGATTATCTGGAACAAAGTCTGAGATCCTCTGCAATGGGGTTGATAGCCCGACCGAGACTTGTTCATAGGGGCAGACGGAACACACGGATGTGAAAGATCAAGACGTTTTCATCAACGGACAGGTCAGCAGTGTAAGGGGGCCAGATGAGGGCGTAGTCGGGATTAGGGTGTTTACTGTGAAAGAAAACAGGAAGGCAGAATAGGAACGCGGAAGTCAGTCTTTAATGTCAATGTCAACGGCACCAGGCCTTCGAACACCTAGCCTTTGAATGAGTATTACGCTCAAGCGCGTCAAAGGAAAAGGTCACGAAGATCTGGGAAATTCTCCGCGCAACGTGAAGCTGGACCTCGAGCAAGACCGCATAGCATCTCCTTCTGGACTCATTGTGGCGCGTGACATAATTGCGAGAATCAGAGAACAAACAAAGCCAAATATACAACCACGGGCGCCGGTTGATGAATGTCCGGTTGATGACGTGTCCTCTGCCTTCGTCATTCTCCATCAGTGGTTCTAAGAGGGTACCAGGGTGTTCACCAATAATTGGTTGGCTGGGGAATGCAATTTGGTCTTTTATAAACTGCTGTCGCCCTTATTGGCCGTCTGTGATCAGCTTTCGTTCATATTTCCATGTCATTATGTCAATGATCATCTATGTCATACTATGTAAATGGATGAATTGGTGGCAAATGTCTCATGCACTAGGATGGCGAAACGAGCCCGCAGACAAGCCCGCAGATTTGCGGATACGTATACCAATTGTGTGTTCGGCTACGGCTCCTGCGGCTCGGTTTAACCTCGAGGTACAACGTCTCAATGATCTCAACAGTGACCCATGGGGCTTCCACCTCATTGTAAGTCAGCTTCCACATCCCCATTGTGGCTTTCGCATATTATCAACGCAGCATGGCGCACGGAATTTACGTCAAAGAAGCAAGGGCAATGGCATGACGAGACAGCAAGACGCAAGGCAAGACGAGCAGGCTATCGTGCAGCCATTCTCAAAAGACACCGTGCGAGGGGCCCGAAGAAACGATAACGGCGTTATGGTGTTGATCCCACGAGGTCAAGAAGTGGTCAAGACTAGGCAGAACCTCATGAGGAG